>JAXCLQ010071399.1:0-12149 GCA_035584115.1 Cedrela odorata
GGGGTACTTTTCTCAAACATTCAAGTTTCTGAGGTCCAACTTCCAATTGTGATTGACCAATTCTATTGTGACAAAAGCAAATGCAAGAACCAAACATCAGCAGTGGCTCTATCAGGAATTACCTATGAAAAAATTAGAGGAACATACACCGTAAAACCTGTACATTTAGCCTGCAGTGACAGCCTACCATGTATAGATGTAACTCTATCTTTTATAGAGCTAAAACCACAGCAAGAACGCTACCACATGTATGATCCCTTCTGCTGGCAGACTTTCGGAGAGTTAAGCACTCCAACTGTGCCCCCGATTGCTTGTTTACAGATGGGCAAGCCACCAAGCAATCGACCTCAGTCTGATCATGATGCATGCTGAGCTCAGCCTTAGGTAACTATGGTGTATTCATTTGTGTGGTAGGCATGATTTGCTGACCCCTATCACACCATTAGTTAATTAGGTTATGAATGTATATTTAGGCAGTTCTTAACTAAAAGAAATTCTTCTTTAGTAGTGTTACGTAGTTTCTCATTGTGAGAGGATATACCGGTATTAATATCAGCTATAAGCTTTTTTATTGCAGAATATTAAGTCAGCCTTGTTTGCTATGACTGATTGTCTTGATTGTCAGATTGTGAGATAATATACGGGTGCTTGATTGCTTGATTTGTAATAAATAGATCCCTATCAGTAAACTATGGAATTTCAAATATCCCTCTCTTATCTGCAATTTGCAAAGCAACCATACTTTTACTCAGGCATCAAAAAAGAAATACAGATAGAAACAAGCATGAGAACAAAAGTAAATGAAAAATGGAGACGTAGACCAACTAAAATAGTAATCGAATTCTTAGCATTTCAATTTCCTATTAACTTTTATGGCAATCAAACAGTGGACTGTTGGTCATCAATAGCACTTTCAAACATACCCAACTTTTTCATCTTACCCATCAAAATATCCTAATTCTCAGACTGATTGGATTGCCAGAAAAATCCACGAGCATTTATGAAATCGGAAGAGTAATAACACAAACTAAAGGGTCAAAAGCAGCTTACAGTTACTGAGAAACTACCTCATCAAGTGAACCAAACTTTCCAATTTATAACACAGAAAATGAATTCAGTCTTCAGGATTAACAAAGCGAACAAAATGCAAAATAAAATTCTCGCCTGGCTACTTTTGGAGAGGCCACTCCAGCTTCGAATGTCACTTTGAGACCTGAGATCAGGCTTGAACAGTCCAAACACTTGCTCAGAACTAGGGCACGGGTTTAAGTCTTCATGTAAATCAAAGTACTATTAAACAGACAAGTTTCGACTGATTTGATTTCCCCGGCATTAATTGGATGGAATGCTTCTTGGCATTCTAAACACTTGTCTCTATTCCTTCGTCAAAATCTCCCCTCATCATGGACTAAAATTCTTAACACTGCTCGTATTTCTTTCCCCATATTGGGTTAGGAATGTCCACCCCATCGTGGGCTGAAACCTTTCGTCTTGCTCTGGGTTTGAACTTCAATTCAACTCGGGCTTCAATTCTAGTCTTGTACTGCGTTGAAATTCTAAAGAATTTCATAGTAATGTTGTCTTGTTTGCGGCTTCTACCAAACGCACCGTTTCAAGCACCACTGAAAAAGAAAATACTAACGGTCCATGTCTGTGCATGGACTCAACCTTTGCTTTTTGCCCGCCTTATCTTATCTAATTGCCGCAAGTCAAAATAACGACATCTGACATTTTCAATAAACAATACGATTCCTTCTATCATTTCAAAGATTACGCTTCAATTTAAAGAAGTCAATCTTTCGTGTAATAATCTTTTAAAGCATTAGTTACAGTCAAGAGCTTCACACTGACCTTTCGATGGCGCAAGTTTCAGAGAAGGAGCTGGGTTCCATGAGAAGAAGAATGGCCGCCGTTGCCAACCATCTTGTTCCAGTAATGAATTCGGACTCGAATTACGGTTCCATTGGGTTAAGTAATGCCTCGATGAATGATAGCTATCACCAGATACACGGGGAGGTGCCATGCCACGATGTCGTTTGGAGAATTGCATGTGATGAGTCTGGCAAGGAATTCATCGATATTATTTATGAGAAAGCTGTCGGTGAAGGTATTGCCAAGGTAAGATAGTCATCAGTTAAACACGCAGCGGCAAGTGTTTCTTGTTTATTGAATTATTGTTTTTGTTGTGTAATTTAGATTACGATTAACAGGCCAGAGAGAAGAAACGCGTTTCGGCCACAAACAGTTCAGGAGCTCATTCGTGCGTTTAATGATGCTAGAGATGATAGTTCGGTGGGAGTCATTATTCTTACTGGGAAGGTATCAGTTCATTGCTAGTGCACACTGCACAGTTCTCTTATGTAATGATTTGTGACTTGTATAACTGCAAACAATTGTAAACGATTGATTTCTTAAGAATGCGATGAATGAATAACAAGGATCAATCTGTGTTATTTTAGTATGTATTAGTATCAAATAACTTGCAAAGACATAAAGGGCCTATATAGATGCAGGACAGATGCAACCAGCCATCTCAAATGTGGTGGAATTGCCTTTGAATTTACACATTTGAATACATGATTTATGATCCATAACATACTTTTATCTTATAGGTCACTAGCACCCGAGCATAGCTTTGCATCACATATTCACCTTCTACTTGTCCATGTTTATAGTAAATGCTAAAAAATCTCCTGATTTTTTTTTTTTTTTGGCATCTTTGTTTATCCTTTGATTACATTATACTTGCAACAATGGTTTGTCTATGACTCTTGTGTAGAATAAGGGGCATTCTTATTCATAAGAAAGCATTTGAAAATCCTATTATATACTCAAAAAGGAAGAATCCATTTTGGAACTGTTAGCATCTTTTTTATTAACAAAGTAAATTATAAATTGTCTGTACGCCTTACTGATATTAATGGAAGTACAAAGTACAACTTAGTGAATTCCAGACTCCAGAGTGACATTCAGCTTTAAATACTTTCCCTGTTTCTATGGAGGTTATATTGATTTTCTTTTATTCTCAACATGTTGTTGTAGGGAACCGAGGCCTTTTGTAGTGGTGGTGATCAGGCATTGAGAACCAGAGATGGTTATGCTGATTATGAAAATTTTGGCCGTCTCAATGTCTTAGATTTGCAGGTATTACGGTTACTCCTAGAAAGCATACATATTATAAAATGTGCTTGCACTAACCTCTAAGGCCTCACTTCCAAACAAAATTTGGTGAAGCATCCCCTTGGACACCTTCCCAGAATCCACATTCTTCATTCATATTTGGGTGTGGTTCAAATTCCAACTGTATTGGCAATTTTTAGAGTTTCATGAACTTTTGGTGATTTTTGATCTCCATGCTAGATGCCTCTTCAGCTACATATATATCTATTCTTCTCTTTTTAATTAATTGTTTATTTTATATTACTTCATCTTTTATATGACGCAGGTTCAGATTCGGCGGCTTCCCAAACCAGTTATAGCAATGGTATGCCTAACTTAATTCCATGTACAGATGATCTCATGGATTCTCTGTTATAAGGTGCTGTGTAAATAAATGTTCTTGGAGGTTATGGTTAGATTGATAGCAGTTAACTCTGTTTAGTCTCAAGATACGTGTGATTGGCCAACAGTTTCCTTACCACAGACTCAAGTCTGTAAGACAAGGACCACTTTCAAATTGTTTGATTCATTTTGCTTAGGGTATGTTTTATCATCTATTCTAAACCAGGTTGCAGGTTATGCTGTTGGAGGAGGACATGTGCTGCACATGGTTTGTGATCTCACCATAGCAGCAGATAATGCTATATTTGGCCAAACTGGTCCTAAGGTGCTTATGTCTTATCCCATTATTTCTTGTTATTTATTGAATTTTATCTGATGTGCCTGAATTAATAAGCATATAAAGTTTCACAGGAATAACCCTGCTTTGGTCAGTGACCTGTTTCGTCACTTAAGGAGTGGTGACACTACCTGGTTAATTTTGTTGCAAATATTTTACTTATGCACTGGCAATGGCAATTCTTGCCCCGTTTATGATTTCCTGTCTAGCTGCTGTTAATTGTGATCACTTCTGTTTTTGGCCCAAGGCAGGTTGGAAGCTTTGATGCTGGTTATGGAAGTTCAATCATGTCCCGTTTGGTAAGCACCATAGACGAAGGAGTCTTTTATATGCTTGATACTTATATCTCATTACCTGTGATTATGCTGAAAATCCAATAATATGATTTCTACGAGTTAACTGGTTCCTCCAATACTGTCAATGTGGAGGATGAGCATAATTTCTTTTGGTATTTTCAATTATGGGAATTTTAAGACATGATTTTGGGTTATATAGGTGGGGCCTAAAAAAGCTCGTGAAATGTGGTTTTTAGCAAGGTTTTACACAGCTACGGAAGCAGAGAAAATGGGACTTGTCAACACTGTTGTACCGGTGAGTTTGGTTGAGGTGTACTTCATGCCCTTGAGAAAATGCTAATCGTCCTTTGAATCCCTGACTTCCCATATTTTTCCCTTGCTGAATACTGATCACTCTACCATTTTGTTGTTAAACATGTGTTATGTTTAATGTTTAGTTTTTCCTATCTTTGTCCAGCTAGAGAACTTAGAGCGAGAAACAATTAAATGGTGTCGAGAGATCCTAAGAAACAGCCCAACTGCAATTAGAGTGCTCAAATCAGCTCTGAATGCAGTTGACGATGGCCATGCTGGACTCCAGGTATATTCAATTCATAAATGAAGTTAAAGAAGTATATGTTTTTAACCTGCAATCTATTACAAACCAATTGCTACACCTGCACTATTATAGAACTCATGAATGTGTTGAATCACACTTTATGTTCTTCCAAAGGAGGTTTAAAAATAGAACATGGAAGAAGAAGAGAAAGACTGTCCATGTTTACTAAACTAGATTGCTTCTTTTTTTTCATGGCCTGTAGGCACTTGGTGGAGATGCCACTCTCATATTTTATGGCACCGAGGAAGGTAACGAGGGGAAGACAGCATATGTAGAACGCAGACGCCCAGATTTCTCTAAATTTCCTCGAAAACCTTAGTCCTAAGTTAGTTTCTTCAGCATGTGCTTCTGTGGACAATCTCACTGTTTAAGGGTCAAGAATCAGAGGAGAGGAGGGAGAACTTGAGATAAATACTTTGATTTGTATTTTATTGTTTGATGCACAGCTGATTCTTCTTGTTGGTTTATGCTGTCTGGTGTCAAATTGTTCAACCAATCTCTGAATAAATGATTGTATGCTCTTGTAATCCTGTTCTTTTATTGTGACAGCAATTGATTGAATGTTTGTGCTGCTAACAGCAGCATCAGTTGATAGATCAGTATTTACTTGATGAACTCAGAATGTACTTCTAAGAAGAGACTTACAGTTGATTTTGGTCGCTTGGAGAATCAATAAAGAAATTCAAACTTTCAGAGTTACTGAAGAATGAGTGCTTCATTTTCTAGTTTCTGTTTATCAATTTCAATACCAAATAACTTGCAATCACCTTTATCTATTTTGGTAATTTTCAATTAAACGGGGGATAAAATCGCACCCCGATAGATAAATAGACAGATCAGTCAACAGATTTCCGTGGGCCCAGCTATGCATGCCAACGTGGCACATCTGTTTAAATTCTGATTTACTTCTCCAATGGCGTTCCTCCTTTCCACGAATACAAAATCCAGTTCATCTCAGTACGTGTCTCTACCTCGCCAACTATCGCTTGAAACTCTAACGGGACTATTAACACCCTGACATCAATAATTTCTTTCGAAACCCTAACTTATGAAATTTGCTGCCTGTGAAGCGAAAATAAACCATGAGTGGAAACGAGTTCCGATTCTTCTTGTCGTGCGACATCAATCTCCCAGTAACCTTTCGCGTCGAGAGATTGGAAGGAACTTTTCCTTCTATTAAGTCTCCCAATTCAGGTATTACTTTTAGTTTCCGCTCATTTAGCCTTAAATTCAAAGCCATGTAACTTTTAGTATTCGCTTAATTGTGAATTATTGTATAAGTTAGGCTTGATTGAGCTATTGGAGTAATTAGTGCTGAATACTCGTTATTTTTTGCTGAATTTTATGTGAATCGGTAGTTTGCTAACATTGCTGTAATTTTTTTATACTAAATGCCCGTTCAGGGATTGATTCCGCTGCTGAGGAGAGAAGACCCCAGCTATATGTTGAGTGTGCATTATATATTGATGGTGCGCCGTTTGGCCTTCCGATGAGAACAAGGTTCTGCTTGTTTGTCATCAAATTTTTGATAATTTCTTGTTGAATGGTCCATTATAACCCAGGATGATACTAACAAAATACATAGGAAATAAATAATGTCTTTGCTTATCATTTCTCCTGTATTTAAATTTTATCTTTTGTTAGGCTATTTTTTTCCCCCAAATATTGGTGCAATATTCCTACAAATTAATCTTTATTAATCTTTCTTTTCGGTACCAGGTTGGAATCTATGGGAACAACATATTGCTGGAACGAACTTATCACATTGAGTACTAAATATCAGGATTTAACTGCACGCTCACAACTTGTTTTAACAGTGAGTTAGCAATTTCAGTTCACATGCTCCTTTTAGGTGTTTTTAAGTCATTTTTGTGAGTGTGTTTGTTTCTGTTTTTGTATGTATTGGTGTTTCCAATTCAATTTTTATTCACCAACTGTGAGTCAGCAATTTCAGTCCACGTGCTCCTTTTGTGTTTGTTTATGGTAGGAGTTTTGGGACTTGGTCAAACACTTTTCATGTTTCACGTTTGGGAGATGGCATTTAATTTATTTTTGATGTTCTCTGAAATTCAGGTATGGGATGTTTCATGTGGGAAAGATGAGGGATTGGTTGGGGGGGCTACCATACTTCTCTTTAACAGCAAAATGCAACTCAAAACTGGGAAGCAAAAGCTTAGGCTTTGGCCTGGAAGAGAGGCAGATGGATCGTTGCCTACGACTACTCCCGGAAAGGTTCCCAACCATCAATGACTAAATAAATTTATTGTGTTATGGTTTCAGCATGTTATTTTTTATTAAATGGTTGGTTTTGCTAATAAATACAATGTTTTATCCTCAACAGGTTCCTAGGAACGAGCGTGGGGAGTTGGAGCGTTTGGAAAAGCTTGTAAATAAGTATGAACAGGGACAGATCCAGCGTGTTGATTGGCTAGACCGACTCACATTCAAAGCCATGGAGAGAATCAAAGAGCAAGAAAGCTTTCGAAATGGAAATTCTTATTTATACTTGGTTGTTGATTTCTGTAGTTTTGAACACCGAGTTGTCCTTCAGGTGGTCACCATCTGCAATCATCAAATATTTATTGGTTCAATTTTTTGACGCATTTGTACAAATACTAGATAACCTTCACAATAATAGTGTAAGACTGATTTTCTTTCCTAATTTTTTTCTTCTTTATTTACTTGGTTTTTACTTTCTTTTTAAATTGTATATGTTCATTATACAAGTTTTTTCAAAGTGAATCTCATTCTCTCATATGACTTGATGAGTTGGCTACTTATAAATAAAATATATCTGTTTAATGCTAGTCAATACCTATCTCTAACGGGGATTTGGAGAAATGTCTTAGGTTGAACTCTTATATTTAGACACTCCTTGTAGCTTAATTCAATTTTGATATCATAGGTGATTGTTGTATCTCTGCTAGTGCAAAAGCTGAATTCTGATGCTGGATCATGAATTGATATTTGTCTTTCTAATTGGCTTTTGGCACATTATGTTAGATGCCTTGTCTATGGTGAAATCTTTTATTGCATTAAGAATTATAATTACTTATGCACATATTAAGGTGGTTCTAGTTAATTTCATCACATTGACCAAAGCATTGACTGTGGTGGCTTTTCTTTTGTTTGATGTGTAGGCATCAGGAGCAAATTTCTTATTACCTACTCCTATAACTTCAACGAATGAACTTGTCACTGTGTGGGACCTAGAAGTGGGAAAGATAAATCCCTCTGAGCACAAGCAACTAAAGCTAGCCAGGAGTTTAACCCGTTCCATTATTGACAGGGACCTTAAACCAAGCTCTAATGAACGGAAGTAAGCTTAGAATCCTGTAATCAAAATTTCAAAAAATATATTTTTCTTGCTTCAATTGAAAAGCTAGAAATTGGTGGTTTGATTTATGTTGTATCATTAATTTTCTATGGTCAAAAACATTTCATGCTATTCTTTTGATTGATTGGTTTTTTAAGGCTTGAGAAGTATATCATTTTGTCTACTTCTTGATTGTAAGGTCAATACAACGAATTTTAAAATACCCACCCACAAGGACTTTGAGTGGAGATGAAAAACAACTCCTTTGGAAATTTCGTTTCTCATTGATGTCTGAGAAGAAGGCTCTTACAAAGTTCCTTCGAAGTGTTGAATGGAGTGATGTCCAGGTCAGCGTTTTCTTCATCTTATTCTTATAATTATTTACTTATTGGCCTATTAACAGGGATGTTGCACTTATATTGCTTTCCCTATTTCTCTTTTCAAAATATTTCTTTTGCAATCCCTTTTATGTAATTCTTAATTTCCTGCCCCTTTCTGTTGGTTGTGGGATTTCTTTGAGAAAAAAATATGAGTACCTGACGTGCAAAGTTTGTGCCATGGGTGATGCTCTTACATTAGATGGTCTACGCGATTACCTTGTGTACTGCTTGCAGCACACAAAAGCAAGAGTTTCTGCCCTGGGGTATACTCTTGCATGTTTGTGTTTGATACGGATTACTTTGTGGGTCATAGGTGTTCCACATACTCACTTTCTGCAAAAATTTGCTTTATATATTGTATTCAAACTTTTTGAATTCAGCAGACCAAAAAATTCTATGTAATAACTCATGAACAGATATATTTTTGTAGTTTAACAAGAAGTAATGTTTTGTGATAGTTGTTCTGTTTTTCATTTCTGATATGCCATCTTCTTAGGTTGAATTGGCATGCTTAATCTAATTTATGCTTAATATTGCTACGTGATATTGGTAATTTCTGAAGATTATTATGCTGATGCAACTACAGGAAGCAAAGCAAGCATTAGAACTGATGGGTAGGTGGGAAAAGATTGATGTCTGTGATGCATTGGAACTTCTTTCACCTGTCTTTGAAAGTGAAGAGGTAGGTGCATTTTAAAGATAAGTCTGCTGTTTTACTGCCTTCTTTATTATTGTGTTGAAAGATTTGCTCTATACAGCTTTGGGTTCTTTATTTGGCAATAAATTAATTAGTGGGTGGGGGTAGTTACTTCTACAGAACCATTTTTATGCTTTCGACTTAGAAGATTCATGGACTTAGTTGATTTGTTTTCAAAAAATATTAGTCATCTTATAATTCATCTCAATTTATCTACCCTGCATCCTTATATTAACACAGAAAGAGAAGGAAGGCCATTACTTACTATAGAAAGGCTTGTCAAACTTAAATGTGCAGATCTCGAAGAGAGCTGCATTTTGGGGTGCTTAGACTGGGTTTACCTGATGTAGGAAAGTAGTGATGCACAGCAAATTTAGAAACAGAGAGCAATTATAATAACAGCTTTTGGAAACGTTTTACAATTTATGGATATAGAAATTGTGCACTTCTCAGTTTGTTTAAAATAATGTTGACACTTTATGCATCTCACTCAGATTGAATAATGCTGACTGCAATCCCTTTTCAACAGGTTCGTGCTTATGCTGTCAGTATTCTTGAAAGAGCTGATGATGTTGAACTCCAGTGTTACTTACTGCAACTGGTTCAGGCTCTCCGGTTTGAGCGCTCTGACAAATCTCGCCTTTCTCAATTTCTTGTACAACGCTGTAGGCACTTTACAAGCTTAAATAATGTGTGCATATGCGTGTACACGCACTCATCTGTACATGTTCTATGGCTACATTTTATTTACTGTACAATTAATTAGATGATTTTTGAGAGTATTTTTCAACTGTTCCAGCATCACACAACATCGAGTTGGCTAGCTTTCTTCGCTGGTATGTATCTGTGGAGTTTCATGATCCTGTGCATGCCAAACGTTTTTATTCTACACATGAGATCTTGGAAGAAAGTTTGAAGGTGTGATTTCTTAACTATAGATTACTTCAACACTTGTATATTTGTAATACATTGATGCCACAGATTTACAAATTAGTTGTATTATGAATTATATTTTATATGTGTTTTTCATCTGGAAGTTATATGATAAGATTCAACTCTTCAGAAAAAAAAAAAGTGGCATTTGATAATGTTCTTTTTTTTTCATTTAAATTGAGAACCTTTGACAATGTCTTTTATTACTTTTTCCCACATCCAAACAATTAGATTTTCTAAAAGCTGTGTTTTTCTGGATGGGACTGGATGTTAACCCTAATTGTGGGATACATGTGCATTCCTCCAAATGGAAAAGAAAAACAGAAGTAAAAGAATGGCCATTTACTTTGAGATTTACAATGTTTATAGTTCTAAACTATAATGAAAGTAGGCGTCTCAGCAGACTATAATACAACTTTCAAGTTTCAAATACTGGTTAGCTTGCATGGAACATGCATTCCTTTTGATGAAGAGAATTGATATCTGGAAATGGTGCTTTATTAATATGATTCCACCATGTCAAGCCCAAGGATTTAAACAAATTGCTTCTAGATGGTAAATTACTTGGTATTAAATTTTAATTTTACAGCTCAGCGATTGCATCCTCTTTGTAACAGTTGACACCTGGTGGGGATGGGGAGGATGGATCAAAATTGTGGCAGAGTCTGGTGCGTCAGACTGAACTAACTGCTCAATTGTGTTCTATAATGAGAGATGTCGGAAATGTACGAGGCAATACCCAGAAGAAAATTGAAAAGCTTAGACAGCTTCTTTCTGGTCTCCTTAGTGAACTTACTTATTTTGAAGAGGTGGTTCTTTGATTCTAAGTCCCTTGCCAATTTAGCATTTCATAATCATTTAATTCTTAATATTTTGCCTACATTGTCTGTTTATTTCTATTGCTAAAGTCTCTCGTCTATATTTCTTATGGTGTCTGTTCAGCCAATACGGTCGCCACTGGCTCCAGGCATTCTCATCACTGGGATTGTTCCATCTGAGTCATCTATATTCAAAAGTGCAATGCATCCTTTGCATCTGACTTTCAGAACGGCTAGTGGAGGAACTTGCAAGATGATTTTTAAGAAGGGTGATGATATCCGGCAAGATCAATTAGTATGCTGCTAAATTTTTGCTCTTGCCTTTAACAAATTCTTGAACCATCTTTTGCTTCATGTCTTTCTTGTCCTCTTTATCCTTCCTTCTATTCTTCCACCCCTCCAAAGAAAGTGTTAATCTGTGTAGAAGGTGGCAAATCTTTGACATTAGTCATATCTTGATATGTCGTTACTTTAGGTTGTGCAAATGGTGTCGCTCATGGATCGTTTGCTTAAACTGGAAAATCTTGACTTGCATTTAACTCCATATAAGGTGCTTGCAACTGGACAAGATGAGGGCATGTTGGAATTCATACCATCTCGTTCATTAGCACAGGTATTATATCCTTTGAAAGATGCTTCTTTGATTGAAAAAGTGCACTTACTGCATACAATATCCAGTCGTTTTGTTTTGATAGATGATCAAGTTACAAATAATTATTCTCATTCTTATAGTTGATAAATCAAATATATAATAATATTGTGGCCATTGCATAAAAACTCAATTGAAATCCAGTCTTTCGATTAATATTTGTTGTGCTGTTGATCTGTCAAGCGTAGTTTGATCATTTTGAAGGAGATAAATTTTAAGTTCTGTCATGAGGACAGTCAATAGAAAATGACTTAATGAACATGCTGTAAAGCTGACCCATAATCAATGTTTTTTATACTTTTTATTCCTACTTTCTTAAAGTCAAAAGTAAATTTAATGGTTTTGCTTTTGGGAATTTCAGTCTTCATTTTTCCTGTTCTGATTAATTGTCCGAATTGTGGCCACACTAATGGGCGGGGTAACTTTGTCTAATTTTTGAAATATGCATTAATGAAACGATTAGTAAGCTATTTATTTACATGTCCAGATTCTCTCAGAGCATCGTAGCATTATAAGCTATTTGCAGAAGTTTCATCCTGATGAGCATGGACCATTTGGGATTACAGCTACCTGTCTTGAAACATTCATAAAAAGCTGTGCTGGTTACTCTGTTATCACATACAT
>JAXCLQ010071400.1:0-10433 GCA_035584115.1 Cedrela odorata
TAAAAAATAAAAAAAATAAAGATTTCAAGCCCAGACTGCGCTTTGTTGGTGATCAAGCTTAAGCTTGAATTGCAGGGTGACGTATAATATACTTACCGTTGAACTACAAATAAAATTAAAAAAATTAAAAAAATAAATATTTTGATTGCAGGTCATGCATTGTTGGGGATCAAACTTGAGTTGCGGGGGTGACATACAATATATTTACCATTGAGCCACAGTAGGTTTTGTCATATAAAATAATATTTACTAGTATTTTTTCATTATTTAATACTGTTTTAAGTGTAAATGACATATGGGAATAAAATTGTCTAAAATGGTAAAACTAATTGAATTGAAAGTGATCTTTTACGTAAATGATGTTAAAAAGAATGTTTTTTTTTTTTAAAAAAAAAAATTTCCAAACAAGAACAACATCATATAATTCTATTTCCTTAATTTTTTTTAATTAAGACAAAATATTATCGGAAATTTTTGTTCAATATTATTAAATAAAAAGGGCATAAATGGAATTTAATACACAAAAATATTAAAAATGTATCTCATAAGCACTAAAAAAAATAGTTTAATATGAAACGAACCACATTCTTATTCTTTGTACAATTACAATTACAGTTCTACAACAGTTTGTAAATTGGGACAAATCGCATGCATAAATCCTATCCATTTTTATTGTTTGTAATGATGGCTTTGATTCATAGCGCTTAATGGTCCTTTCCTTTATGTTGATTTTGAAAATGATTATGCCTTGACGTTCATTTCATTTTGTTTTAATTTGATGCTCTATTGAAGCTCTTGCATAACTGTCTCTCTAATGTTAGTAATTTCTTTTATAATAATTTATATATTTTATCATATTGTTATCTAAATTAATTTTATTATAACATGATTCGAGGACGTCATAAAGAATGAAAATTTTCCAGTAATCCTTTCCAAATAGAATACAATTGAGATGTCTATTAGGATAAAATTCAGATGATAAATTAATGAAATGAAAATAAAAAAAATAATTCTCAAATTTGTAACTAAGCGTGCCGATGAATCTATCTATTTGGTCACCTTCTCATTCTCTATTATATATATAATATATATAGAGTGATAGGTTTTCTTAACTTAAATTTTTTTGATTTAAATTAATATATTAATTTTAAGTCATTGATACATGCAATTTAAGAGTAGATAAGAATACTAAATCAACACATTAAATATTATTTTTAATTTTTTAAAATTTCAATCATTCAATTTACATGAATTAATAGCTAAAAATCAATATCATTATTTTAAGTAAAATGTTTAAGTTAAGGGAACCACACTTCATATATAAAATATAAGTTAAATACTACATGTATAAAAAAAATATAATTTTAAAAATATATATAATTTTTATAGTATATATAACGTAATGTTAAAACAATTATTAAATAATATTAATTTATAAATAAAAATAAAAAATTTATAAGAAAATTATTTAGTAAAAAATTTTATAATCCATATATATATTTAATATTTTATCATGTGGTTATAGTCAAATTTAATCTTTGAATATTGGCTGTGCTAATTAAAAATAAAAGTTATATAAAAGACTAATATTAAACTTTTTAAGTTGTATCATAATTTTCAATCAGGTGATATCATGATTTTGATGTATTGAGAAGTGAAATGTGATAATTAGTCTTTTTATATATTGTAAAATTTATTATTAAATTGAATAACGTTATATATTAGTTAGTGATCTGAACTTTCAAAGAATAATGTTTTAAAAATTTTAAAAAGATGAATAGAATTTCAAATAGTTAAATCAAAGAAAAAAATTAATTGTTGACTCAAAACTCGCGATTAGGTAACTAACTAACAATATTTCAAAAGAGAATACCACAAGTTCACTTTTGATAAGTTCTAACAATCAAATTTATGAAAAGAACTTGAAAGAAAAACTTAACTCATAATTAAAAAGATTATTTTCGTTCCTCCTTTCTGGCCAAGAATTATAACACCTTTAAATGCATTATACTCCTAAAAACTAGAAGTTTTAATTTGATAAGCCTAATGATATAGTTTGGGTTTGAAATTTGGCCCATAATAAAGTCTCATATAGTACTACAAGTCATATAAAATTCAAGTCAAAAGCTTATGAACAGAAAATAACCAAAATATATCTGAGTTAGAATAAGAATAATAGGTTAAGGAATAGTGACAAATTTGACCCATGTATAATGGGGCCTATTAAGGGCTTGGACTTTCCTCATTTGATGCTTGAATGAGATTATACAATTTATAATTTTTAACTAAGCCCAACTGTGTAAGTGAAGTAACAGATTGGGCCTCTTGCGCCATTATGTTCTGAACAAGTACATTTAGTACATTTTTGATCTCTTTAGCTTTGGATCTAGTTATTGGACTTTGAAAAACAGGATCATGAACAACTTGATCACGAGTAGTGATGATAAAAAAGTTCGGGCTTAGCCCAGGCCAGGCTCGCACGGGCTTGAGCCCGGCTCAAGTAAAATAAATCAGGCTTGGACTTCAATTTCCAAGCCCGTACTATTCCAGGCTTGAACTTGGGTATGATTATGGAAACTCGGATATTACCCGACCCGGTTTGAAAAAAATAAAATTATTTATTTATATTATTTTAAATTTATTTTTAGGTGGTGTAATTTCTGAAAAAAATAATTTTTCGTGTTTTGAATTGTTTACATTTAGTTTTATGACTATGCTATTATATTTTTATACTTCTAGTTGATTGAAAATATATATTAGATATTTGAACTTTTAATATGTATTAAACTTGTGTAGTTGTATTATATGTTAATAATTTAATATAAGTAATGTTGTTAATTTTTAAAATTTTTAATGTGTTTTAATAGTATTTTTTTTTACTTTAAATATATTGTAAAAATTTTAAAATTTGATATGTTTAGAAAAAATTTTATTTTATTTTTAAAAAAAATTAAAAAAATTCAAAAAAAAATCCAAGCCTATCAGAAGCCGGCCTGGGTCCCATTTGGACCAGGCTTTTGTGGGCTTGGGCTTTATGGGTTTATTATTGGGCTCGGCAGGGCTTGATCTATCATTATTCTCCCCTTTATTAAAAGCATTCGTCCTCGAATCAGAATCTACATCGAAAGGAGAAAGATTAGTAACATTAAAAGTAACACTCATATTATATTCACCTGACAAGTCGATTTTGTAGGCATTATCATTCACTTTCGCAATCACTTGGAATGGCCAATCTCTTCTAGCATCAAGCTTAGACTTCCTTTAAGCAGGAAACCTCTCTTTATGCATATGTACCCACACCCAATCTCCTGGTTCAAATGTAACATGTTTACGCCTTCTATTGGCTTAAGTGGCAACCTGTGCATTTCACTTCTCGATGTGTGGCTTAGCTTGCTCATGCATCTTTTTAACCATTTCGGTTTTTCTCTTCCCATTTAAACTAGAACACTCATTAATAGGTAAAAGAAGCAAATTCAAAGGCGTTAGTGGATTAAAACTATACACAAGCTTAAATGGAGAAAACCCAATAGATGAATGCACACTCTTATTATATACAAACTCAAAAATGACAAACAATCTTCCCAAGTTTTCAAATTCTTTTTAATGATAGCACGCAATAATGTAGTCAAAGTCCTATTAACTACCTCGGTTTGACCATTAGTCTGTAAGTGACAAGTGGTGAAAAATAACAGTTTAGTACTTAATCTATCCCATAAGACACGCCAAAAATAACTAAGGAACTTAATAGCCCGATCACTAACTATACTTCTAGGGACACCATGCAAATGCACTACCTCCCTAAAGAACAAGTCAACAATATTCGTGACATTATCTGTCTTATGACACGGAATGAAATGTGCTATTTTGCTAAACCTATCCATAACCACGAAAATAGAATCCATACTCTTCCTAGTCCTAGGTAAACCTAACACAAAATTCATAGAAATATTAATCCAAGGTTCACTAGGTACAGGTAAAGGTATATACAAACCATGAGGTTTAATCTTAGACTTGGCTCTCCTACATGAAATATACTTATAACAAATCTTTTCTATATCTTTCTTCATATTAGGCCAAAGAAATGTTCTTTGAGAATGTCCAATGTCTTGATTACTCCAAAATATCCCATAAGACCACCTCAGTACGACTCAATTACAAGATTCTCACGCATAGAGCAATTGAGAACACACAACCTATTGTCTCTAAGCAAGTATCCCTCATGTTTGTAAAACTCACAAAATGTAGTTTTCTCACTTACTTCATACACAGTGCCAAAATCAACTTCATTCATATACATGTCTTTTGTAAACTCAAAATCAAACAATTTGACACTAAGTGAAGAAACAAGCACATACCTGTGTAATAGTGCATCATATTATCTTTACGTTGCTTGTACTTAATCACATATGCAAATGTCTTGATAAACTCTAGCCACCTTGCATGTCTATGACTCAACTTACCTTGCCCTTTCAAGTGCTTCAAGGACTCATGATCAATGTGAATCACAAACTCCTTTGCCCACAGGTAATACTGCCATGTCTCTAAAGAACGCACCAAGGCATACAACTCTTTATTATATGTGAAATAATTCAATAGCACTTCGCTCAACTTCTCACCAAAAAATGCTATTAAGCATTTTTCCTGCATTAACATAGCACCTATATCAATTCCAGAAGCATCACATTCGATCTCAAAAGTACTAGTGAAATTAGGCAAAAATAACAATGGAGCAGAATAATTTTTTTCTTTAATTAAATTAAATGCTCTCTTTTGTTC
Organism: Cedrela odorata; assembly: GCA_035584115.1. Lineage (NCBI taxonomy): Eukaryota > Viridiplantae > Streptophyta > Magnoliopsida > Sapindales > Meliaceae > Cedrela > Cedrela odorata. The sequence continues at coordinate 4,777 of JAXCLQ010071400.1, forward strand.
CTCACCCTATCTAAATCCTACATCCTTTTTCACTATTGTAGTTAAAGGTGCGACTATAATGTTAAAAGCCCACACAAAACGCATATAAAAACTAGCCAAGCCATGAAAACTCCAAACCTTAGAAATAGACTTAGGCGTTGGCCACTTTTTAATAGCTCTCACTTTTTTTTTTTCATATACTTCGATACCATTTGCACTCACAACATAACTCAAGAACACAACTCGATCAATGCAAAAGGTATACTTTTTAAGGTTGGCATACAATTTCTCCTTCCTAAGCATATCTAAAACAGATTTCAAATGACCCATATGTTTATCCAAGGATTTACTATACACCAAAATGTCAACAAAATAGACTACCACAAATTTTCCTATGAAAGCACACAACATGATTCATTAACTGCATAAAAGTACTAAGAGGATTCGTTAAACCAAACGACATGATTAGCTACTCATATAATCCATGCTTAGTCTTAAATGCAGTTTTTCATTCATCCCCTACTTTTATCCTAATATGGTGGTATCCACTCTCTAGATCAATTTTAGTAAACAAATATACGCAATGCAATTCATCCAACATGTTTTCTAATCTAGGAATGGGGTGTCGATACTTTATCATTATTTTATTTACGGCTTTGTAATCAATGCACATCCTCTATGTTCTATCATTTTTAGGAACGAGTAGTACAGAAATTACACAAGGTGACATGCTCTTTTTGATCAGACATTTCGCTAGCAACTCCTCCACTTGTCTTTATAACTCTTTCGTCTCCTCAAGGTTGGCTCTATAAGCTGGTCGGTTAGGAATAAATGCTTTAGGCATAAAGTCGATTTGGTGTTCAATCCCTCGAATCGGTGGCAACTCACTTAGCATCTCCTCAGGGAATATCATCGAACTCCTGCAAAAGGGAAATAACACAACTAGACATAGAAGGGTTAAGATCGTCCGTGCTCAAATAAGCTCATTAGTACACCAATATAATCAGAGACCTCTTCCCGTAAAAAGCTTCCTTAATCTTCCTATGCTTTGCATACACACTCAACTTCTTATCCAATTTCTCTTTACTCTTAGATTTTCCATCACTCTTAGGAATACCTCTACTTTCAGTTTCACTAGACCTAGATTCCTTAAGGGACCGTTGTATCCTAAGTTGCTCCTCATAAACTTGCTTATGTGTCATTAGTGTTAATGTAATATTCCTATCTTCTTTCTTAAAGGAATACCTATTACTATACCCATCATGAATGGCACACCTACCAAACTACCAAGTTTTACCAATAATAAGTGCCCTGTATGCATAGGTACTACGTCACATAACACCTCATCCTTATACTTTCCTATTGAAAATGCCACTATCACCTGCCTATTGACCTTGACCTCACAACAATCATTCAACCACTGTAACTTATAAGGTCTAGGATGTCTAATAGTGTACAGGCTCAACTTATCAACAAGAAGTTTACTAGCAATGTTCACACAACTATTACCATTTATGATCAGGCAACATACTCTATCATGAATGTGACACTTAGTGTGAAAAATATTATCTCTCTGCACACGCTCACCCTCCACATCCTTAACCTGAGTGTTTAGGGTACTCCTAATCACTAAAGCCTTGCCATCTACGACATACTCTACATCACTAGCATCCTTTAATGCAAGCATCTCATCATTATGATCACTCTCATCTTCTTTAGTCTCTATTTCTCATAAATCTTTCAAAACCATGACCCTTTTGTTAGAACAGTGCGAAGTAACATGACCCCTACCCAGATACCTAAAGCACTTAATGTTTCTATTTCTTCTTGTTTGGTCTACATCTTTACTTTTATCCTTCGATTGACTCTCTTCTTGGCCCTTCTACTTCACATCTTCGTCTCTAGTTCTAGTAACTAGTTTCTTATCCTTAGAAGCCTAATTTGGTTTCCAAGATGTGGAACCAGAACCCATCCTAGTACTAGACCCAGCTATTCCTTTTCGCTTAAGTTGCCTTTTTACCTTTATAGCCTTATGGGCCATGTCTTTTATCTCTACATAGTGCTGGAGCTTTACCACATCAGCTATATCTCTATTTAGCCTATAAGAAACCTAGCCATAGTAGTCTCCCTATCCTCAAATACATCTACCTTAATTATGGCGGTCTCCATATCTTTAAAATAATACTCGACACTCATGCTACCATGAGTAAAAGTCCGTAACCTATAATGTAAGTCCTTATAATAATGACTAGGCGTAAACCTCTTCCTTATAATAGTCTTCATCTCAACTCAAGTGTCTATTAGACGCTCTCTATTTCTCCTCCTACTCAACAGTAGTTGGTTCCACCAAACTAAGGTATAATCCGTAAACTCCACTATAGCTAACTTAACCTTATTCTCTTCCGAATAACTATGACAATCAAAAACTAATTTTACCTTTCGCTCTTACTCTATATTTAACTTTAAGACATTCTTACCCTGTAATGGTGGTATCTTTATCTTAATGCTACCCAGATTATGATTTACACCATCTCGGTCCTTACCATGTCTATCCCAATGATTCCTCCTATGTCTCCTATCAATCCTATTTCCTTTTTGTCCATTCCTACCTCCACTAACTAGTGAGTCCCTATCAAACTCCCCCTCTACTTCAAACTCATTATCAGAGCCCAAAGGTGGCTTAAGAACCAACTTATTAGTTTTACGTGTACTACGCTTACTATTAGATTTACCCTGCTTCACCTCTGCTATGTCTACTTGTAAGTTTTTCAAAATTCGCATAAATTTTTTATTTTGTTATTGCATTGCTTTTATGGTAAACTCTTGCTTATTTTTATCAATTTCAGATCCACTGTGAGACATTATGTTAATTAATTAATTAAAGAACCTCACAATCACTCCCTCACGTGTGTACACTTGAAATAATGTCACTCTGATCACTCGTGTTTCACACAAAATACAAGACTTTTACCTTCTAATGAGCTTACACATTCTTGCCTTTTACCAGTCAAGTTTTTTTTGATAGTTTTTTAAATAAATTAGTTCAAGTGGCAATCTTATGCTTTCAATCCAATAAATACTGCAAATTAATCAAAATGATTATCAACGAAATGAAATTGACATGAAAACGAAACTAATAATGCAAGAATACAAATCTACGCCATAAGAACAAGTAAATGAAAATTTTTAACAACAAAAAATCAAAAAATAATTGCTAAAAGAGTAATGAAACCTTAATTGACACTAGGAAGCAAACAAAACCCAATTAAAATTATAAAGACAATTAGAAACAAGGTGAATTGGACAAATAAAACGAATTAAAATAAGAAAACAAATCAAAAAACGAACATGGACAACAAAGAAACAAATACGAAGTAAACAAAAAATTAAATATAAGGAATGAAATTTTAGCCCACATAAGGATAAACTAATAAAAAAACCCAATTAGTTTCATTTACTTACCGAAAATCCTAAATCAACTTCCTATTTTTTTTTAATAATGAATTTATTTTTTTTAATTTCTTTTTTTTTTACTAATAAACAAGAAAGAAGAAAAAAATGGCTACCCCTATCTAAGAAATAGTCGCAAGTCATCCAAATGAGAAAATAAATAAAATCCTAAAACTAAAGATTGAAAATTAAGAAGACAAACGATAAAAGGATAAAATCTGGTTGGAATCTAAGCTCTGATACCAAATCTGATGCGAACTTCTAAAGAGCGATGTTTTGAAAATCTCAAAAAGTGGATAGAACCCCAAATAGCCAAACTAAAGAAAAAAAAAGTTAACCGTTTATCAAAAACTCGCAATTAAGCAATTAACCAATGGTATGTCAAAAGAGAATACCACAAAATCACTTATGATAAGTTCTAACAATTAAGTTTATGAAAAAAATTTAAAAGAAAAACTTAACTCACAATTAAAAAGATGTATTTTGGTGCCTTTTCGTACCTCCTCTTTGGCCAAAGGGTTATAATACCTTTAAATACATCATACTCCTAAAAACTAGGTTTTTAATTTGATAACCCTAATGATATAGTTTGGACTTGAAATTTGGCCCATAATAAGGTCTCATAAAGTACTACAAGTAATATAAAATTCAGGTCCAAAAGTCTATGAACAAAAAATAACCAAAATACCCCTAAACTAAAATAAGAGTAATAGATCAAGAAATAGTGAAAAATTTGGCCCATGTATAATAGGGCCTATTAAGGATTTAAACTCTCCTATTTTATTGAATGAGATTGTACTATTCATAATCTTTAACAGAGTCCAACTGTGCATGTAAAGTAATGGATTGAGCCTCTTACATCATTATGTTCTGAACAAGTCCATTTAATGTTACTTTAATATCTTTATTTCTAGATTTAGTTATTGGGCCTTGAGAAAAATATAAAGAATCACGAATAATTTGATCACAAGTATCTAATGTTGGGCTTATCCATCATCAGTTAGGATATAAATAAAGATAAGTACTTAGTATTACTCATAAAAAAAAAAAAAAAGAGGACAAATGGGAAACGAGTGAGAGTGGAAAAACCATTTCTCACGCAAGAATTCGTCATCCCACCCGTTAAATTTATAAAAAAAAATCAGACTTAAATAAAAAAAAGGTGTGGAATGGAAAGGATATTCTTCCTGTACTCCAAGGGATGGAAAAAAATGAGAGTTAAAATAAAAATAAAAGTGGAGCGAGGAATGGGAAAGGCATCCCATCCTTGTAACGAGAATGACTGTTTTTAATTATGGTTAAAAAAAAAAAAAGAAAGTTAAAAACAAAGGCATATTATAAAGCGAGCGCTTGGTAGTTTAAGGTGTTGGTATTGTGGGGGTGTAATGTAAGGATGAGGTTTTCGTTATCAGCCATTCAAACAAGATAAAACCAGCCCACGAAAATAGATATACACTACACTTACAGCTTTCCTTTTTATTTATTTATCTATCTGATATTATTATTATTTCCATTCCTCTGTATGCTTGGAGGAGAGGAGAGGAGCAGAGCTATTCTATTAAAAACATGGCACTCAGAATGTGGGCTTCTTCTACTGTCAATGCTCTCAGAATTTCTTGTGCCTCCAAAACTCATGTCTCTACTGCATTTTCCCTTTCCAGATGCTTCTCTACTGGTACTTTCTTTCCATTTCCAATTAATAACAATAATTTGTTGTTTGATTAATTGCTGAAGAAGATTTAATTATTACATATATATATGTATATCTTGTTCGATTTTTGTAGTTTTGGATGGGTTGAAGTATGCATCGTCTCACGAATGGGTGAAGCATGAAGGCTCTGTGGCTACCATCGGCATCACTGATCATGCTCAGGTTTGTTTTGACAATCTTTTTTCGTATGTTCTAGTTATTGGTTTCAAAAATATTGGAAGATTTATTTTATTTATTTTCTGTTAGAGGATCGATTTTTATTATAAAAATAAATTTTATAATATTTTCAAAGAGATTTTTCTGAGTTTTTAAGTAGATGTTTGGCCAAGTTAATTATTATTATTATTATTTATAATAAAACATGAATGGTTAACCTTTCTGTTTATAACATTGAGGAAATAAAAGGGAATGCTTAAATTGCCGACAATATATATATATATATATATATTTTAATGAAAAAGTATTATATTAATATAATATTATTGTTTTTTGTATGAATATATAATTACAGGATCAT
>JAXCLQ010071400.1:17375-65472 GCA_035584115.1 Cedrela odorata
GGCGTATCTTGCTCGAAAATATTTGTTTGACATTGAACAATACATTTGGAATATGAGGGCAAGATTCCGAAGACGCCGAGGTGACCCTAGCGTCCATGTATTTGTTTGAGGATGGCAAGTGGTTGGACATACGAGATGCAATCGAGCAAGACAGATTATTTTATTTGATGGAAAGCCTGCAACCTTAGGCACGAAATGAGTTACAATGACAAAGGGGTGCGAGTTTCCCATTTGCACAAGCAGTCATTGGATGGTTGTTGGATTACTCACGTGATGACTCCCAACCAAAAAGGTCGTTAGATCTCAAGAGAGAAAGAGAAGGAGAATGAGAATGATAGGCCAGGAGATTGTGGCTCTAACAAAGGTGGGGGAGCAACCTAAGTGAGTAGAACCGTACTTCCCAAGGAAGTCATCATCGTTAATAGTGTGGGGAAGTCAGAAAGAAATGTTATCGTGTTGGTGATATAATGGCCGCATAGAGCCATTGAATGCTTCGAAGGGGCAAGACTAAGTGCTATGATAGTTGGAGATGAACTACAAGAAGCATTTGAAAAATAATCGAGAGACAAAAGAGACGGAACACATGGTGGCATCGTGAATGTTGAATGCTCTGAAAGCGCTATCTAAAATGATAAGAAGGTCGCAAGAAAATGACCTTTTGTAGAGTTGATACTCACACTCATCTGCGAATGCTCTTAGAAGGGAGATCTCAAATTCGGGTAGTGAGGGAGACGAATTCCGTGGGAATGTACCAACTTTGAGTTAGACTTAAGGAGTGACAAAACCCTGAGGGACCTCAGAAGAGGGCCAAAGGGGATGAATCTTGTCTAGTGGTTGTGAAATACCTTAGATTGCATCGGTTGTGACTCGGTAGCTAGGGCAAACCTATGAGATAGTGGGTTGTGAACACGCTTAGAATTGGGGCTGTTGGCTACAACGGTTATGACTCGATAGTTGAGACAGGCTTACTAGATAGTAGGTTGTGATCTTGCTTAGGATCGGAGCCGTTGGGTTGTAATGGTTGTAACTCGGTAAGCCAAGGTGGGCCCGTAAAAAGAAAAGAAAAGAGAAAAGAGAAAAAGAAAAAAGAAAAAAAAAGAAAAGAAAAGGAGTTGTAATCGCGCCTAGGTCCGAGGCCATTACATGAAAAAGGGTTATAGTGGACATTCATGCCACTTATAACGTCACTTTGCTTCAGGATGAAGCGCCTCAGTTAAAGCTCGAGGAGGATATTAACCGCATGAAAGTGGTCAGTTGTGAAGCAATGCCCATGAGCGGGTTGGCAAAGCAAGTGCAGACGTGAATCGGCACTTAGGAAGGTCAAGTGGACTTTGTTGTTTTGCAGGTGGAGGACTTTGCTACTATCTTGGGAAATGACTTTTTGTTGGAGAGGTGTATATTCCCCAGTTCATCTGCCAGTAGCTTGTTGATGAAAGAAGAGCCAACGCCATCAGAGAATGCGGAAGTGAGTAGATGAACTGTTGAAGGCCGCTTCATTAGGCCATTGAAAACACCATTCGGAGCTCGAGTGTTGTTGACTAGGAAGCTTTTAGCATGTTGACGACTGAGTTAAAAAAATTGGTTGATCAATTGAGTTTAGCAAGCTATTTCACAAAGCTAGATTTGTGGTTCGAGTACCATCAGGTGAAGATTGCTGAAGAGGGAATAAACTAAAAACCACATGCATCACTTGCTTATAATGGTCTGTTGTGATGGTTGCGTGGTCTGCAATGCAACCTTTGAAGACGCTGACATGTGTAGAGGAGTTGCAATCCTTCATTGAATTAGCTTAACATTATTGGCGGATTGTATAAGGGTACTGAAGGAAGGTTGCACCTTTAACCGAGATGTTAAAGGAGGGTATAATGTGGAAGTGGTTTGAACAGTATAGAGGAATTTCGACAACTTAAAAGAAACCATGGTGAGAAATTTGTTTCTTAGCCTACCAGAGATAAGCAAGAGATTGGAAGTGCAGATCAACGCATTTGACTTCGCATTGGAGGAGAGTTTGTTGCAAGAAAGCCACCATGTAGCTTGTGAGAGTCGAAAAGTTATCAGAAATGGGGCAGAGATACACTGATCGATAGAAGGAACTTCTAACTATTTTACATTAGTTGTTGATTGATGAGCAGACTGAGAAGTTTAATGGGATGCTGAAAGAGTATTTGCGCCACTTTGTAAATGTCAACCAGAAAAGTTGGGCGCAATTACTTGAAGTAGTACAGTTTTGCTTCACTACAAGGAAGAATTCATCAATGAATTGAAGCCTCTTTGACTTAGTAACGAGATAAGAATTAATTCTACCCCACATTGTTATGAAGTACAGAGGAAAGGTTCCTCGGATATGATATGGAGAAAGATGCCATTAAGAGGAATAAGTGGGCAGACAAGAGTAAAAAATGGTTTGAGTTTAAGCCTGAAGACTTTGTACAATTGAAGCGGGTGTCGGAATAGAATCAAGAAGAGCTTAGACAAGAGACTACTGTAAAAGTATAAAAGTCTAGTTCTAGTCATTGCTAGAGTAGAGAAGGCTACATTCAAGGTTGGGATGTTAGCCTAGATGAAGATGCGCCCGATCTTTCACGTTAGCAAGTTGAAGTCATAACTCAGTGACACGGAAGATTCCAAGCGCAATCAACCTACAAGAGAAGAGATCAAGAAGCAAGCGTGGAAGAAGACTATCAAAGAAGTGGAGGAGATTATAGCGAAGAGTCAAGCAACCAAGGAGAGTTAACGCCATGAAGAGTTTCTCATGAAGTGGAAGATCTTTGGTGAAGAAGAGATCAGCTGAGAGAGAGTTGAAGAACTAGAGTAGTTTTAATATAAGATTGAAGACTTCAACAAAGCGTCATCGTCGAGGACGCCGATAAATTAAATAGGGGAGGATGTAAGAGCCTCACGCATTTGCTTGTCTAGGGCCAACTAGTAAGCTTATGGCCGCAAGTCGGAAGGCATCGTTGTGGCTTAGGGGTGCTCATTGTAGGGACTATTCAAGGGTGTGACAATTAAGACATGAGTTATGTCTCCTTGTGCTACTCAGGTAATGTCTTAAAACCCTCTTTAGGGGGGGATGACTAGGTGCCTTAAAAGGGCCTTATCCATCAGTACTCTAGGGGCATTGTTGTGTACTCCTCTGCCCTTGGGTAGAGAGAAATGGGCTACTTGCATGAATTAGCCTAGATTATTTGTATTTTCTTGATATGTAAAGACACTTGCTTATTCAGTGCTTGTACGCGTTTGATGACTTGTATGCTTGTACGCCTTTGATGGCTTGTATACTTGTGCGTATTTATTAATAAAACTTCGGATTATGTTGGATTACGATAATGGCTTGTGTCATCTTATTTTCTACTGTCGTTATATTTTTGTAGACAACTAACCCGTTTGAGTTTGTTATATAAAAGTTTGGTTAGGCTGACTTGCTAGTTGGAATGTGTTAGTTAATGCCGTATGGGTGTGAATCTCGACTAAGAGAAAGTCGGTTCGTGACACTGGGCATATAAGTGTTGGAGATATACCCTAAAACCAATAATGTCATACGGTTCAGGAATATTACTCTTTTGTGTGTGTGTATATATATATATATATATATTTATATTTGTAATTAGTTATAAAGTTGTTTAAAATTAATAAAATGACAAATTATTTCATTTTGCATTCGTTCAGTTGCTAATTTTAATTTTATATTTAATACAGAATGAGATATCGTGATGTATTATATGTCGAGACTCTATCTACAAAGAGTATTTGTAGATATGAGTACAGAATCTGCGGTTTAAATACATCCGAATTAGTTCCCGGTTGAGGTGATATCATTAGGGACAATGATATTGTATGACTGTCATGTTTTATTGCTGCCACTGATTAGTATTTGTTGCTAATAGTTGGGTGACATATTTTATATACAAGAGTATAAACATGGGTAATAGGTTTGAGAACGTGAACTCTGAACTTAACTAAACATGACGAATCACATGAGTGATCATCCATAATCAATGATATGTCGCACAACCGTACTAGTGTACCATTAGTCCTTTGATCTAAGATATCATGGCTGCCATCCCCATTGAGACACATCATTCACTTGTGTATATTGCACCAGGCTAGTCACACTTTGTGAAAGAAGTTTGATGACAATGTGTTCTTATTGTATGAGGACAGGTGATGATCAATATAGAATATGCTTGTTCAGATATTTAAGCTTGAGATCTTGGGTGTGACGATTATACACGAGAATCAAATCTCTGATCAGGGTATGCAATTTTTGAAAATGAGTTTTGCGAATATGCAGATCCATATATGATTGAGTTTCCAATCCTATGATCGAGTTCGGAGTTTGATGATACCATAGCCTGTACTCGATTGAGAATCGACAGTAGAGGAACTTTACTACATGTAAGTGCGACTATATGAGTTTATCTGTAAATATATTCTTTGTATTCTGGGGGTCATGATATCTTACTAGAGGTCATTCATGATCATTGGAAACTTTGGTTACAATGAGTTATATCGAGGTAAAGCAAAATAGTTCGTATTGTCTCATGTTCAATTCATGGTGAACCTAAGGGGTCACACACATTAATCAGTAAGTTGACGATAAATAAAATAAATATCATTGATTCAGTTAATGATATTTTGTATTAACAAAAATTAAATTATTCCGATAAGTTGATTGGAAGTCAATTTTATTCTTTAAAAATAAAGAATAAATTTTTCGACAATAATGCGTTAGAACCCTTATGTTTGAAAAAATGTTTCGGTAATTTATTAATACTGTAAATATAATTTACGAATATATGAGAGACTAATTAATATATTATTTGATTTAATAAATATTATTATAAATCAAATAAATATTTGTTTAACAAGTGACACTATAAGATATTGCTAAGTGATAAATCAAATAAATCATTACTTGACGAATGATAAAATCAAATGTTGCTAAATATCAAATCTTCCTCATGCATGCTTATCCATTAAAATGCAAATTAATGGTATGAATTATGACACTTAATATTTATGAATTAAATATTTTTGAAATATTTAATTAAATAATTATTTGATAAATGGCAAAATCAAATATAGCCAAATGTCAAAATCTTCATCATGTTTATCCATTAAGATGTAAATCAATGGTATAGATTATGATACCTAATATTTAGAAATTAAATATTTTTGAATTATTTAATTAAATATTTGTTTGACAAATGGTAAAATCAAATGTTGCCAAGTATTAAAATCTTGTTAACGTTTATCCATAATAATGTAAATCAATGGTAAAGATTTTAACACCTAAGTTTTTAATTTTATTATTAATATTTATTATTACTTAATGATTAAGTAAATTAATGAAATCAAAAACTTTAATGAATGAATTAAATTTTATGGATTTTGGAATCCACCAATGATAAATTGCCAAACTTGTTTTTATTTATCAATTTTGAGACATGTCTAAATATAAAACAAAAATTAAAAGAATGAAGAAAAGGAAGGATACGATAATTGTTAGGAGGTGGAAGAAATAATTTCCTTTAACACTTTTAAGGGAAAACAAGAAAGAAAAAGAAAGAAAGGAAAGATAGGAAGAGATATTTTCCTAAACGTTTTCTAAGGAAAATAAGAAAGAAAAGAAAGAAGAAAAGAGAGAAAATTATTTTCTCTCTTTAATGAAATCTCCCGACAAATAAATCGAAAATATTGTCAACAAACCAACGTATAGAAATGCTTAGAGGGGACTGGAGATGGTTCACTTTTTCAGACTATAGCGTGAGATATAATTTATATATCATTGTCGTTAAGTTTGCTTAAATTTGTTTAAAATTTTAAAACTTGCATAATTTACAATTGTGATCTTCCGAGAGTTTTTCCTCACAACTGTACGAAGTTATTACTTATAGCAAGTGGAAAATGTTTCCTATGAGTGGTTTCAAAGTCATTAAAATAAGCTTTAATGCAAGCTTTAGACTATATATGTGTTGGATGTTGGTTTTATGTTCATATGTGAGAGAGTTGCCTTAGTTGGTTGATAATTTGTTATATATGTGTCATATATGTTGGCCATGTTATTATGTTGATAATAATATGGAAAAATCATGAAAAATATGATTTGTTGTGATTTTATGCATAATTATGTTAATACAAGTTGTTAATGATAATTAATATGTGTTAAATGATGATTAATATGTGTTAACATGCATATAGACATATTTGATATATTTGAGTATGAAATTATTGTATTTGATGTGATTAAATTATTATTTTCTTGGTAATAAATTATAAAATCATGAGAAATATGATTTATTGTGATTTAATGGAAAACCATGTTAATATATGTTATTAATATTGATTAATATGTATTGGCATGTTTTTTTTTGAATATGTTTGTGGTATTTTATTTGATTTCAATTAATTTAATTGATATAGAATTAATAGAATTTTTGTAGGAGTAATTTAATCAACAATATTAATAATAAATTAATTGTTAATTTATAAGCTTAATAATAAATTAATGTTAATTTATAGGCCTAATATTAAATTAATTGTTAATTTATTAAATTGATGCGATCAAACAATAATGGATAAACATTTAAAATTGATATCATTTTACAGACTCTAAAATGATATAGAATTTAAATCCCATCACTGAACAATAAAATGAGACATAAATAAAAATCCCCCTTAATAAAATATTAGGCTTAAACCTTCCAATGCAGTCAGTAGATTATAGATATTTATGGTGGAGTAACCAAATAATTGTTAGGTGAGGACCCTCATAAGATGTTATAATTTATTTGACCTGTTTCTTTACAGGGTGCATTAGGTACCAATAACTGTCAAGTGAGAGTCTGATTGCATACATGTTTATGAAAAAGTATTGGGTCTAGCCTAACTAGGTTAAGACACCAATAATTATCAGGTGGGGTGTCTTGGACCTAGAGGTTAATTAATCATGCTTTATAAAAATTTACAAATAGAAATATGCTTTTGATTTGTTGGACTTATTTGGCTAATAACTGTCAGGTGATGTTCTATAAGTTTGATAAGAATATGATCACCCACGAAAAATTTGTAATATAATTTTAGTTTTCCTATACGAGGGAGTATATGATTTAATTAAAGTAGCGAAAGTACTATTTGGTTTAAAGTTCAAAACTGAATAGTATGATATATACTCACACATATTGATGTATTTCTTTTCCTGCAGATACACAAACACTGAAACTTAATCAAGCGACACACATTTAATGGCTAACCCTTTACTGAAAATTCTTAATACTCATAGACTTACTAGAGCTAACTTGAAGGTCCGATATAAAAATCTCTGAATAGTCCTAGATTATGAGAAACTGGCTATGTCCTTGATGGGACTACACCTAAGACCCTTTCTGATAAGTCTTTACCTAATGAGAGAGAGACTTTTCAAAAATGGAAGGATGATAGTCTTAAAGTAAGATTTTATATACTGGCCTCAATTTGTGATAACTTGCAGGCTCAGCTTGAGGACATGCAAGATGCCTCTAATATTTATTTCTCCTTAGTGGAGTTGTTTGGGGAGAGTTTTAATACCAAAAGGTGTGAGTTGTCCACTACTATATTTGGAATGAGGCTTAATCTAGGAGTGCCTCCAGAGTTCTATCTTATAAAGATGATCAACCTTATAGGGCAATTTGATGCCTTGAGATTCTCTATGGACTTCCTATTGCAGACGGATTTGTTCATTCAGTCCCTCCCTTCTAACTTTAATCAGTTTGTTACAAATTATAACATGAACAAACTGTAACATTCTCTCCCCGAACTTATGTTATTTATTTATTTATTTTTATAAAAGAACTTTAAAGGGAAAGGAAAAAAGACTTTTCTTGCCACAGTATTTTCCAAAAAGACATTCAATAAAAGGGGTAAGAAAACTTTTGGGTAGAGATAAAAATGAGGTGTTTCTAAGAAAAATGGAAAAGCTAAGGGCAAAGGCAAGCCCATTGCAAAAAGCCAGGCAAATGATGAGTGTAATCATTGCAATCAGCTCGACCATTGGAGGAGGAATTATCCTCTTTACTTGGAAAGCTTGAGACAGAAAAAGGCGCAATATATGCTTTCTTGTCATGTTATTAAAACTTAATTAAGTGTTATTTTAGATTCATATTCTTGGATTGTTGATTCAGTTACCACCTCACATGTTTGTATATCATTACAAGACATTCACAATAAACAGTTACTAAAGAATGGTGCAGTGACATTGAAGATGGCAAATGGAGCAACGATTACTACTACATACTTAGGGACATACACACTAGTTTAGCTTTCGGGCTATACTTTTGTATTGTACAAAGTTATGTATTTTGATACAGCTAATAAAAAAATTTTGTTTATCAAACTATTGTGTAAGTAAGGTTACACTTTTACTTTTGATTGATGTAAATGTTGTATTTATTTAAGAAATAAATTAGTTGGCACTGGTTTGAATATAAATGGATTGTATATTTTTGAGACAAATGAAATTAACATGACAAATATTATTAATAAGAAAAGATTTAGAAATAAAATTAATTCAATATTAATATGACATGATAGATTAGGTCATATTGGAGAGAAATGAATTAAAAAGATGGGCATTGATGGACTTATAGGACCATTAGATTCTGAACTTTACCCAACTTATTAATCCTGTCCTCAAGGAAAGAGGACCAAATCACCCTTTACTAGTTAAGGGAAAATAACCAATGAAATTATTAAATTAATCCACATAGATTTGTGTGGTCTATTTAATGAAATGGTCAAGGGCGATTTTTCATACTTCATAACCTTTACTGAAAATTTTTCTTGATCTGGTTATATATGCTTATTGAAGTAAAAATCTGAATCATTTAAAAGATTCAAAAAATTCAAAGTAGAAGTACAGAAACAAATAGAAAAAAGTATTAAAATTCTCTGATTTGTTGTGGTGGAGAATACGTAAGTACTGATTTTTTATATTTTCTTAAACTTAACAGTGTAATCTCTTAGCTTATACCTCTTTATACACCTCAGCATAATGGTGTATCAGAAAGGAGGAATCGTACCTTACTTGATATGGTAGGGTCCATGATGAGCTTCACTGACTTACCTCAAAATCTTTGGGGATATGCCTTGAATACCGTAATGTACATCTTGAATAAGACCTCATCTAAAGTAGTTACCAAGACACCATATGAGATATAGTATGAGAAGCTACTAAGCTTCAATCACATGAAGCCTTGGAGCTGTCCAACTTATGTTAAAATTGTTAAATCTGAGAAGCTGGACACAAAATCTAAAAAAGACCGATTCATTGGATATCCTAAAGAAAGTTTGGGATATTATTTCTATTTTTATGTTGATCAAAGAATTTTATTCAGTAGACATGCATAATCCCTTAAGAATCAATTCATTGAGGAAGGTGGTGTACGTAGAAAGATTGAGCTATCCGAAGAGTTTGAAGAGCTTGATGTTGACCAACCTCAGATGGATAAGCTTGTTAATGCAGATGAACTTATTCATATAGATAAATATGTTCAATCTAATTCTCAGCCTTTTGTAAATCAACCTTTTCAGAGAACTACTAAAATATCATGTCCTCCATAAAAATACTTATTTCTTTCTAATAATGATTTTGAATCATTTATGATAGGAAAAGAAATGCCGATGGAAGATCCTAAAACTTATGAAGATGTGATATTAGATATTGATTCTGAAAAATGACTCGAAGCCATGAAATCTGAAATGGAGTCCATGTATGTTAATCAAGTGTGGTCATTTGTTGATCTACTAGAGGGAATTGTCCCTATTGGCTGTAAATAGATTTACAAAAGAAAAATTGGCAAAGATGAAAAAGTTGATGTAGAACTTGCAATTTTAATATAAATTGAATTTTATTAAATTTTAAACTTATGTCAAAGTTTTGACATAGGTTGTGAGAAAAATTAATTAAGAATTATGCATGCTTAGTTAACTCGAAATTGAGGCATAAAATTTAGTATATACATAAGTATGTGATTATTATTAATGTCCCAAGATTTTTATTATATTGATAAGGTATCAGGGGTCGATGTTATAGGAAATTTTACATGAAAAATAATAAGTTTTGAAATTAAATTTAATAAGATTGTTTAATTTTTGGGACAAGTATTATGCATATAATGGGGATTAAAATACAAACCAAGTTTAGCCTAATTAAAATGGAAAACTCAACCCAATTTCAATTTAAGACCTGACCAACTTTATATTATATTTAAGCCTTCCATTTTTTTAGTTTTGTTAACATTTTCTTTCATTTAGCAAATATTAGAAAACTTGAGAAGAAACTAGAAACGTGGAAAAGAATGGAGAAGGAAAGAGAAATGCCGAGAAAGGTGAAGAAGATGAATTTTCAAAAGGGGAAGAAGAAATTTCTAAGCCAAAAATGTGGGAGGAAGAAGAAATCCAAGGAACCCTTGCAAACTAAAGAAAGGGAAGGGAAGAGTGGTGTTGCTGAGGTAAGGAAGAGGGGTAAGGAAACTGATAAAAAGCAAATAGACGAGGATGGGTGAAATTGCTAAGAGATGAGGTGTAGATTTTGGCTGATCAAATGAGAGAGCAAAAGAAAACAAAGGGAAAGAGGGAAAATAAAGGAGAAACCATAGAGAGAGAGTGATCGGTGGGACATGGGTCATGGTGTTGGGACGTGAAATAAGAAAGAGAAGTTGAGAGGAAAGACAGGAATGGAAGGAGGAGTGAAGGAAAAAAACTTTTGGTTTTGAGGGAAATAGAAAAATGATGTAGAGAGAATCCACTAAAGTGTTAGATTCGAGTTTTTGAAAGTGAAATCACTGTTGAGTTGCATAGGACCATCCATGGGCATGCTGTTGTAGTAGTTTAGATAAGAATGTGATCGTGCAGACTGCTTTGATTGATGGATACAAAAAAATTGGGATTGTTATGATGAGAGAACGGTTTTGATGAGAATTTAGTTATGTTAAATTCTGTTACATGGAATGCAGATGATTGACCTGAACAGCGACAATGATCGATGTGGTTCGTGCCATTTTCAAAGAGAGTAAAGTTTCTGTCTTAAAAGAGATAAAGAGAAAGGAAATTGATGTCCAAATGAGGTAAATGTCTTTGCTAAATTCTGAAAATTTTAATTCGAGTGATATTAATGTTTATAGGATAAAATTTGAAGTCATGTATGTGGTTTGATTTGGGAGTTGTGTGTTGTGAGAATTATATATGTTTTGGGTAGGGAGTATTTCTTGACTAAGGCAGTGAATGATATGTGTATATATAGCTTTGTTATAGGTGCACAAATATAGTGAGGGGATAAGAAATATGCATGCATGGTAAATTTGTGAATAGGGGAAATTGTTGTAAAATTTGAATGGTTGTATATAGTAGTGGATGTTGCGTGTATTTGGTTATGTATTATGCATGTGAAGGTGAAAATTCAAGTGACAATACGCCATGAAAATGGTAGCTAAGTTATAGGGTTGAAAATTTGTTAAGCAAGGCGGTTTCGATTTGTTAGGATATTGACCTAAGCTTGGTATTTTATTTATAACATGAATTATAGACCTCTAATTAATGCATCATAAAATTCTAAAATAACTATACATAATTATGACCAACATAGTCGAAATATAGATTTATTTTGTGAAACGACGCATTTTCAGTAGATTTTAGAAAGGACTGCTTTGTGTGGCATTTCAGTTTGCTAAAAATATAAAGTAGTGTATAGAAAACCCAATATGAAATAAGGTTCCTGACATTGGTTTTTAGCACTGTAAAATTTTATATAAACTAGACATATAGGGAAACAACATATCCAAAAATTAGAAATTTTCATGTAGTGATGAATTTCCTGCAAAGGTTGGAAGTTAGTTACCCTATTTCGGCATTGCACGCTGTTACGTATCTACAGTGTATGGTAAATTAATCATAACCTGAATATTAGGAATCGGAATTAGGATCTATAAAATGTTATGGAAACTAAACATAACAAAGAATAACATAGTCAAAAATTAGATTTTTTCATCAATGAACGAATTCCCAAAAAAATTTTGGAATCTCACTGCTCTGTTACTAAATTTGGTTAGAACAGTGTTCGTTCAATCAAATATAAGTTAGGATATATAAGTCCCAATGAAACACCGTAAAAAGTCACATAAACTAGATGTATAAGAGATAAACATATTAAGAATTCAGTTTAAATTCATTATCGATTGATCCCAAAAAAAAAAAAGACGAAGTTACCTTTATCGTGGATAGATGTTGCTTAGGATAAGTAAGATAGAAATTGAGATTTTTTCAAACTAGGTAATGAAAGTTTGATACATGTTGACTCTTTATTGAGGATGATTGATGGATATGATATATTTATTCATTAATATAACAAATATATGAGATTATAAATTTTAATGGGAGGACATGTATTTGTAGATAGTCGACCTAGTCAATCATCGGCGAGGCTGTGAGTTGGAAACAGTTAAACGCTAACTGGTGAGTGGATCTTACTTGTTTTCATTCTTTTAAACTATTTTATAAAACTTATTGTTTTATGAATTAAGGAATAGTTTTATTATTATCATTGATTTAAGACAAGTGTGAGTAGATGGAATGTTTTCAAGGTTTTTAATTAAATAAATTTACATGTTTAATTGTTTACTGTTTTAAGAATGATTTGATTGAGAAAATTGTATTGTTGGTTGATGAACTTTAAATGTATTTAGAAGATGGATTTAATATTGTCATGAGTAAGAATAATTTATAAAATATTTTTGAAAAAAACATTAAGAATATGTTTCTGAGAATGAGATGTTGTGTGGTAAATTAAATATGCTGGTTTTGCGACTCACATGATGAAAAATACTTTGTGGATAGTATGCTTTGAGACTGTTTGGTACAAGTGCTCAATGTGAGTGCGTTTGTGCATAGATACTTCACTTTACTCGTGAAAGGGGTAAAGAATAAATTATTTGAGACATAAGGAATGAACTATTACGGGTGAGCTTCCCTCTTATATAGACCTCGAAGGATGTACCATTATGGGTGAGCTTCTCTCTTATATAGACCTCGAAGGATAAACCATTACGGTTGAGCTTCCCAAAAGAGGATTATTACTGAATAAGTGAATATTTGGCACTGCACCCACTTATTCCGACTAACGCTAATGAGTGGGTAAATGATTTTATATACTAACGTGAAATAACTCGTTATCGGGTTTTGAAATGTCAACCAGCAACACACTGGGGGATGTCTTGAAGAATTGTTTCCTAGCAAGCCCAAAGGTTTTAATTGAGCATCCACATACTTTTTATACAAGAAAACTATTTTATACTATCTGTGATTTTAAGAGAATGGTTTGAATTTCTCATTTTATTATATCCACTCATTGGGTCCTTAGGACTCACCCCCCTTCATCTCTCAGTTTTGTAGGTTAGACAAGTATTTAGAAAGAAAAGAAAGATATTACAGTACAACAATGACACAAATAGAAGGTAAGGGTGAACACTGCAGTTACTAGGGCACCACGAGTCTATCATACATGAAGAGTAGTATAGATAGACTTGTAAATTGAAGTCACGCATAAAATTTTAGTATGAATTATATTGTGTTAAATATTGTAAATATAAAAAGTATTATTTTTATTTTTAGTTTACGGAAGGGCATACTGCCCTTATGAAATACAAGCATTATGTCTTTCATTATTATCATTCTTATTTCTGTACATGCATTCAGATTATTACAGAGGCTTAGGGTGATGATAGGGATTCATCACCTGCCGGTAACATCTTCGGATATAGGAATGTTACAGTTAAGACTTATTATAAACCCTGTTTTGGCGAATATTTGAACTAAAAAGAAGGTTTTTCAAAGTTTCTCCGACTTAAAAAAAAAATAGGGTTTCATTGATTTTTCACTATAAGATAAATGAAATTTGGCCGAGCAATTCACACGTATTCATTTTCTTTTTCTTTCTCTTGCATTGAAAATCATTTTCTTCATTTCTTTCTCTCAATTATGGGCCAAATTACTTTAAATTTGGCCCGTTTTCTTTCAAATTACCATTGCCAAATGATTTCTCGTTCTCTCATCTTCAATTTAGTACCAATTTTGGACTAGAAAAGGTAAAAAAGGTAAGGAAGAAATTTGATTTTTGAAGAAAAAGTAAGGTTTGAAGTCAAATTAGGGAATTCTTCAAAACCAAAGATTTCAAGCACATCTAAGGATTTCTCTTGAGTTTTGGTAAGAATTCCACCCATCCTAAAATTTTAAAATTTATTTTAGTGTAAATTTTGAAATGGGTTTTACTGAGCGTGGGTTAAGTTTTTTATTTGTGATATTGTTTTAAATTGAGCTTTAAAAGTTAAATAAGTCTCTTTAATGGTTGTTCTTGAAGTATTAAAACTGAGTTTAAAAGTTTGAGTTAGTATGTAAATGGATTTGGTGTTGAAATTAGTTTGGAAGAGAAAGAAAATAATTTTGATAGTTTAGACCTTTAGATGGTTATTCTCAATGTATGAAAAATAAAGCCATTTTTAGGAAACACTTATTAGAGACAAAATTATTCTATACTAAAAAACCCTTTCCAACATATATTTATAATACCAAATCAATGCTCATTTGACTTATCAAAGAATCCCTAAAACATTATGATTTTTGTTAGGTTTCGTCGTCTTAGAAGTTTTCAAGTTTTAAGTAAATGCTTTTGACCCGAGAATAATGCTCTTGACCTGAGAGCATTGCTTTTGATCTGAGAATAATACTTCTGACTTGAGAGTAATACTTTTGACATGAGAACAATATTCTTAACCTGAGAATAATACATCTGACCTCAGCAGCATACTTCTGACATCGAATTTCGATCTGAATTGCTTGTCAAACTTTAAGAAGTCATAACTTTGGATCTAAAATCATGTGTTCTTATTGTATGAGGACAGGTGATGATCAATATAGAATCTGCTTGTTCAGACATTTGAGCTTGAGATTTTAGGTGGGACGATTATACATGGGAATCAAATCTCTAATCAGAGTACACGATTTCTGAAAATGGGTTTTGTGAATATGCGAATCCTGTATATAATTGAGTTTCTAACACTATGATCGAGTTAGCAGCTTGATGACACTATGACCTGCACTCGATTGAGAGCTAATAGTAGAGGAACATGTAAGTACGACTATATGAGTTTATTCGAAAATATATTCTTTGTGTTGCTAGAAGTCACTCATAATCATTGGGAACTTCGGTTACAGTGAATTGTACTGAAATAAATCGAAATGATTCGTGTTGGCTCACGTCCAATTCACGATAAACTTAGAGGGTCACACACATTCACTGATAAGTTGACGATAGATAAAATAAATATCAGTAAGCTAGTTAATGATGTTTCGTATTGACAAAAATTAAAATTTTCTAATAAGTTGATCAAAAGACAGTTTTATTCTTTAAAATGTTAACGTGCTAGCACCCGTATGTTCAAAAAAATGTCTGATAATTTATTAATATTGTAAATATGATTTACGGATATATGAGAGACTGATTAATATATTATTTGATATATATATATATATTAATAAATAAATGAGTTTATTTATTAAAATTTCATAAATGTTATTATAAATCAAATAAATACTTGTTTAACAAGTAACACCATAAGATGTTGCCAAGTAATAAAATCAAAGAAATCATTACTTGACAAATAGTAAAATCAGATGTTGCTAAATGTCAAAATCTTCCTCATGTTTATCTATTAAAATGCAAATCAATGGTATAAATTATGACACATAATATTTAAGAATTAAATATTTTTGAATTATTTAATTAATTACTTATTTGAAAAATGGCAAAATCAAATGTTGCCAAATGTGAAAATCTTTCTCATACTTATCCATTAATATACAAATCAATGATATGGATTATGAGATCTAATATTTATGAGTTAAATATTTTTAAAATATTTAATTAAATACTTATTTGACAAATGACAAAATCAAATATTGTCAAGTGACAAAATCAAATGTTGTCAAGTGTCAAAATTTTTTTAATGTTTATCTTTAATAATGTTAATCAATGGTAAGGATTTTGACACCTAAATTTTTGATTTTATTATTAATATTTATTATTACTTAATGGTTAAGTAAATTGATGAAATTGAAAACTTTAATGAATGAATTAATTTTCATGGATTTTGGAATCCACCAATGATAAATTGCCAAGCTTGTTTTCATTTATGAATTTTGAGACATATCTAAATATAAAGACAAAAATTAAAGGAAGGATACGACAATTGTTGGGAGGAGGAAAAAATAATTTCCTTTACCACTTTTGTAAGGAAAAAAGAAAGAAAAAGGAAGAAAGGAAAAATAAGAAGAGAGATTTTCCTAGACATTTTCTAAGGAAAATAAGTATGGAAAATAAGAATGAAAAGAAGGAAGAAAAGAGAGAAAATAGTTTTCTCTTTTTAATCATGTCTCTCGATAAATAAACCGAAAATATCGACAACAAATCGGCATGTAAATGCTCTTAGAGGCAACTCGAGACGGTTAGCTTTTCCGGACTACAATGTATGGTATAATTTATATATCCTTTTTATTGATTTTGTTTACATTTGTTTAAAAATTAAAAGCTTGCATAATTTACAATTATGATCTTTCGAGAGTTTTTTTCACACAATTGTACGATAGTTGTTACTTTTGGCGAGTGAAAAACGTTACCTAACAATAAAAAGAGAGTTGTGTAGTAGTGCAATGTAGGGATCGGGTGGCACATGTGTTTGCCTTGATTGAGCAAGAGGCACTGGCCACACTAGATGTTGTTGTAGGTTAATTAACTATTTTTGGGCGTGATGCTCGTATTTTGATAGACCTAGGTTCTACACATTCTTTTGTATGTCGCACTTTTGCCATACAGACAGATAGAGGGTTAAGACCATTAAATTATGGCTTAGTGGTAGCCATAGCACTTATGGTTTAGTGGTAAATTTTGGAGATATGCCTAGAACTAATCGTGTCATAAGGTTCGGGCTATATGTAATATGTATATATTAATAGTTAATCGTAAATAATTAGTTATTTATGATTAACCATATGACAATATTCACAGTTTTGTGGTAGTTGTTGAAATTATATAAATTTCAAAATGATATCCCAAGATGTATTATGTTTTAGAAACTCTATCTAAAAAGAGTTATAGATATGAGTATAAAGTTTTTAATTCAATGCATCTAAATATGTTCTTGGTTGAGGTAATGTCATTGGAGACGATGACCTTGCATTACTAACATATTCAGATGTTGCCAATAATTAGTATTGAATGCTAATAGTTGGGTGATGAGTCTCATGTCACAAGAGCATGAACATAAGTAATATTTTGATTTTCCTTGACATTTTCTAAGAAAATAAAAAGAAAAAAGAAGAAAGAAAAGAAAAGAAATTGTTTTCTCTTGTAATATCTTATTTCTTAATAGTTAGGAACATTTTTCTAGTTGTAGAAAATTATTCAAGGCTTGTTGAAGCCTATAATAGTTATATTACAATCTTAATCAAGTCTTCTAACATATAACTGGAAATATCATCAACAAATTGACGTGTGGATACACTTGGAGGCAATCGGAGATGGTTAGCTTTTTCGAATTTACAATGTGGGGTATAATTTATATATCTTTGTTATTTTTGTTAAATTTGTTTAAAAATTTTAAAACTTGCATAATTTTCAGTTAAAATCTCTATCCTGGTTAGATAGAGTCACATTCCTAAGCCATGTTATTTCAGCTAAAGACAATTTTGTAGATCCTCAAAAGGTGGAGGCTATAACTAATAAGGAGCGACCTATTAATGTAATAGAGGTTAAAAGTTTTCTTAGATTAATTAGATATTATTGAAGATTTGTTGAAGGCTTTTCCAAAATAACTGAACCATTGATAAATTAACCAGAAAGAATGTGAAATTTGAGTGGACCGAGGATTGTGAATAAAGTTTCCAAGAACTCAAGAGAAGATTGACTTCTTTTCTTATTCTTACAATTCCAATTGGTATTGAAGGATTTGTGGTTTATAGTTATGCACTAAACAAAGGTTGTATATTGATGCAGTAAGGAAAAGTGATTACTTATGCTTCCTAACTGTTTAAGAAACAAGAACTAAACTATCCGACCCATGATTCAGAGCTTGTAGTAATAGTGTTTGCATTGAAGATTTGAAGACATTATTTATATGAGGTTATTTGTGAAATTTATGCAAACCATAAAAACATGAAATATCTTTTTACATAGAAGAAATTGAATCTCAAACAGTGGAGGTTGATTGAACTGATTAAAGATTATAATTGTACTATTGACTATCATCCAAGCAAAGCGAATGTAATTGTAGATGTATTTAGCAAAAAATCTTCAAGCTCCATTGATTATATAAAAGTGACCTACCTTCCGTTGTTAACTGATTTGAGATCACTTCGAGTTAATCTAGCAATAGGTGAGTATGAAGCATTATTGGCTTATTTTCAAGTTAGGCCAATATTGATTGATCAGATTTGAGAGGTACAAAATTAAGATCAGAATATAGTTAAGTTGAAGGAAAAAGTGAAGAATAGTCTACGAATTGGCTTTTCTTTGAGAGATGACGAAATATTAGTTATGGTCAATAAACTCTGTGTGCCAAACAATCTAGTATTGAAGAAGCAGATTTTAGAAGAAGTATATAGTTTAGTATACGCAATGCATCATGGGAGTACGAAGATGTATCGTACTTTAAGGGAACATTTCTAGTAGCAAGGCATGAAAAGAGAGATTGTAGAATTTGTATCACGTTGCTAAACTTATCAGTAAATTAAAACTGAATATCAGAGGCTACAGAACATTTTCAGCCACTTCTTATTCCTGAGTGGAAGTGGGAACATATTATGATGGACTTTATTGTTGGTTTTCCACGTATGCAACACAATCATGATAATATCATAGTAATTGTCGATCGACTCACAAAATTTGCTCATTTTTTACCTGTCAAAAGTACATATTCACTAGATAGATTGACCATTTTATATGTAAATGAGATAATACGACTACATGGAACATTAATATCTATTGTATTTGATAGAGATTCTCTCTTTACCTCTAGATTTTGGCTTAGTCTACAATATACTATTAGTACTACATATAATTTTTGTACAGTTTTTCACCCTCAAATGAATGGACTATTGGAGAGGATAATTCAAATTTTAAAAGACATGCTTCGAGCATGTGTAATCCAGTTTAAAGGTAATTGGGATGCATACTTACCACTAAAGGAATTTGCTTATAATAACAATTATTAGTCTAGTATTCAAATGATCCCATATGAAGCTTTATATGGTAGAAAATGTAGAACCCCTATATGTTGGGATGACGTTGGGGAAATGAAGATCTTGGGTTCAGAAATTGTAAAGACACTAATGAAAAGATCGCGGTTATCAGAGATAGACTTAAAATGACTCAATATAGAAAGAAAAGTTATGCTGACAAACGTAGAAGAAAACTTGAGTTTTTTGTGGGTGATCGAGTTTTCTTACGAGTTTTTCCTTGAAAAGACATACTACGATTTGGTAAACAAGAGAAGTAAAGTCCTCGATATATGGGTTCGTATGAGATTATTGAAAGAATTGGAGAAGTGATTTACCATTTAGTTTTATTGCCAGAATTAACATGTATTTATAATGTTTTTCATGTGTCTATGTTAAGGAATTATGTTTATGATCATTCTCATGTTTTAGATTCACAGGCAATGCGATTGAAGGATAATTTAATCTACGAAGAGGAGGTTATTTAGATACTAGACTCTAGAGAACAAAAATTACGTAACAAGACGATCCCACTAGTTAAATTATTATGGAGAAATCATCCTTAATTAGATACGAACTTGATGCATTTATTTCAACCATGAACATGAATTTCAAGGATGAAATTCTTGTAAGGAGGAAGGATTGTAACACGTGGCCTTTTAAAATCAAATTAAAGATGAAGCATGCAGCTTGTCCACTTTGAATCGGTGCAATTGTGTGTGTGTGTGTATATGTATTAAATTTTACATGCTTGCTTGAAGAAAAATTGAAATTTCAGAGCAAGTTCGGCGGTAAGAAATCCTGGAAATCCTAAAACTACTCAAGATTGATAATCGAATAATGAGTGGATCGTTTGAATTGTTATATATATCTAATACAATAAATTATATTATAATTGAATTTTATTTTATTATAATTGAATTTCATATTATTACAATTGTTCATGTATATAATAGTTTAATATAAAACGATATTTTAGATGTTTATATCTTACGTTTGATGTGTAAAATATTTTTTTGTAAAATAATATTTTTTAAAAAAACTATTCATATTTCTGTGACCACTGACCACATATCGACATTGCTTATTAGCATCTAGTAGCCCACATTAACATTTGGTAGCCCACACACCGACGGTAAGAATTCAAATGATATTATTAATACTGGTTTATGGGGTACCAGATGTCAATAAGCAATGTCGGTAAGAATTCAAATGAAATTATTGACATTTGCTTATTTTGTGTAAAAAATATGCATGTTGAGTTAGAGATATGTATGATATTATTGAAAAATATAAACCACGTTAAAAATATTTTTAAAGATTTTGCAAAAATAAACTATTTTACATCGATTGAAATTATTTAAGGGTAAAATCATACTTTCAGCTTATTTTTACTCTAACTCAACATCCATAGTTTTACTCAACAGACAAAATATAATAAAAGTTTAATGTAAGGGTGAAATTGAAATTGACTTAAATTTTTAGATTAAAGTGATGAATATGAGAATATAGGAATATATGCAACCAATATTTAAAATAACATGTTTAAAGTGATATTTTTAAAATTTTTAAGGACTAAAATGAAATTACCCCTGTTTTAAAGGGACATGAGAGCGAGAGTTTTGTCTCCTAATTGCGTAGCGGGGTGTTTTTTTTTTTTTCTTTTTAAATTCCGTCCATAATTTTTCATATTAACATATCGTATAAATATACATTTATTTCAAGTGAATAATTGCAAATATCCTGTAAAATATTTTCTCATTTTAAATAGACGTACATTTTTTGAATTTGTTCTTTCCGGAGCCAACTACTTTCTATTACATATCTCATAAAACTGACATGTGTTGACACATACATTGATCAAAATTTTATTTTGAAATTTTTTCATCTTAGTTTAATATTTATAATTTTTTTAAATTTTTTTTATCATAGCCAACTATTTTTTAAAAATGACATGTTGGTTAACACAAACCAAAATTTGACTTGACAATTTCTTATCTTAATTTATTATTTGAAATATATATATATATATTTATATATATATATATATACCCACATATATACTTTTTCAAGTATTTCTTGAAAACTAACTATTTTCTAATTTATATCTTGTTGAATATTTCGAGAAAATAAATTTTATGATTATAACATATTCTCATGCATTTATTTTAGAAGAAATGATTTGTTTCATAAAAAAAAAATGATATGTTTGTAGACACTAATTAAAAGCTGATCACATATGCAAAGAAATATTTAGAAAAATGCATTATTTATAGATAATAAAACAAACTTATAATGCATTTATTTATAGTGGGGAATTAAAATAAAAATAAAAATAAAAATAACATAAATGTGAGATTAAGTTTTCATAATTAATGTAGCAATTTCAGTTAATGAATGTGAAGAAAAATTGCCACCATATATATATATATATATATATATTTAACATCCATATTTGATTCTAGTCAATATGCTTGTGCTTTGTTACTTTCTTGCAACTCCATTTTTAATTTGTGCTAGTGAGCATTGTCGTCCATTTTTTAAAATATATATATGTATATTTTGCTGCGATTTTGTCCATGAATGCCACCCATCCATCAATGCTAATTAACAATATATATATATATATAATGTCGCATAATTTATAATAATAATTAAAATATAAATTTAATTTTAAATTATATAATATAATTTTATTAAAAAATAAAATATTAACATATACAGAGCATAATATAATAATAATAATAATAATAATAATAATAATAATAATAATATATTTAAAAAAATATTTTTAAAATTAAAATATTATAATTTTAAATTATAATTACTGTAAAATAAAATTATAAGATATCAAATATTAAATCTATTGCAAACGTTTGGCAATAAACAATATATAAGCCAATTGTTAAAAGTATTAAACTAAGCCCAATTTATCCTGCAACTTGCAAGACGTTTTTCGAATTTGTTATAATGTATCGATTTTTCACCGATAAAAAAAGGTGCGACACCAAATATAAAACTGTATAACAAAAACTAATTAGTTGAATTCAAACCAACACAATACCATAAGGCGTACAAAATGTCAACTTATTTTAATTTTATTTGATTGTAGGCAAAGATTGGAAGTTTAATTATATCGTGGAGAAAAGGAAAGCACTATTAAGCTCCAAATCTTTCCACGAGTTGTGGATGATCATTTGACCTTAACAAATTTTGCAAGCAAATAGTCCGAAGGCTTGGGTTGAGGTAAGTGTACTGTTGGACTTCCAAGATTAAATTGTTCGAGCCTGCAAATTACACAAGAAGAAAATAATAATAATCAATATTTGCATTATAAATCATATGTAAATTCCTTTTTTTCAACTAATTATAATGGCTGGGAAACAAATAATAAGGCTAGTAAAAAAGTAAACTCACTTGTAGTTAAGAAGAAAATGATGAAGGAAAGTTGAGATTTCAATCTTGGCCATATCAGATCCAATGCACCTCCTTGATCCTAATCCAAAGACTACGAAACCTCCTGGTTTGGGTACATGATTCTGCTTACAAGTGAGCAAGTTATAGTTACCTATCTATGTTTGAACAACTGAAGTATAAAGGAAAATAAATAATAACTCTTTTCCAACCGTAAAAATGGTGTTAATTGTTTTGAACATACATCCCATCGTGAAGGGTCATATTCATTTGGATTAGGGTAATTTTCAGGATCCATATGAACACCTCTGTTCCAAACCATAACTTTCCATCCTTTTGGTATAGTATAACCTGCAAAATATATAAATTTTTACAATCTATACAAAATAGGAGCAAGAGTTTGGAAATATTGGTATTGATGTGACTAACCTTT
This sequence comes from Cedrela odorata, assembly GCA_035584115.1. Classification (NCBI taxonomy): domain Eukaryota; kingdom Viridiplantae; phylum Streptophyta; class Magnoliopsida; order Sapindales; family Meliaceae; genus Cedrela; species Cedrela odorata. The sequence continues at coordinate 40,519 of JAXCLQ010071400.1, forward strand.
TACGTTAGCATCTACTTTCGCCTCTCGAAGGTTTGCAAATGGCAAATTGATTATGCGTAATGCTTCATCTAGTGCCTAAATCAATAATATATACAACTTGTTACCTACCCAAGTAAAGATGCAATCTATTACGTAAATGACAAGTAAATATATAGCACATGCAATCAATTCCCTTTTATGATAAACTACCTCTTATTTGATTTACATATTAAAAGTTGATATTTTTTATTTTGCATTGTCATAGAATTACCTTAGAAAGAAATTCCATTTGCTTAATTTCCTTAAAACTTAGTCCTTTCTGTGTAGATGGTCGTTTCTTTACTATCTCCTCTTGCTCTTTCTGTCAACACAATTCAGCTTCAATAATATTCAGTGGCATTTTTGAAATATAAAATAGATTTATAAGATTGAATATATATGCATTTATCGATTTAATTTTTAGAGTAATAATTTCTATTTTAGATCGTTAAATCAAAATATCTAATAATTGCTTCAAGTTGCAAATTAGAAGGATTAACTTAATTATCAATCAAACCAAACCTTGGCTTTCTGCAATATTTCTGGATGCTGATATAAGTAGGTTAACAGCCATGTTGTAACATGTGCTGGAGTATTACGACCGGCAAATGTTAATACGATTATTAAATCTACGATATCTTCATCCACCAGCTTTTCATTTTCATTTTCAGCTTCCAACATTAAATCGATCACACCTTTCTTTGCCTTTTGCTGACCACGTTTCTTCATTTCCCTTTCATTGTCAAGTACCGCTTGTAAGATCTTTACTAACTTATTTCGTGCCTGAAGATGAAAGACAGAAAATCGTCAATTCCATATTGTACTATTCATGCAGCTTTTTCTAGAAAGAGTTGAGTAAAATTTTACCTTGAGTCCACGGTTGAAAATAGAACCAGGGAGATTAATGCCCGAAGAGTGAAATCCATAGTGTAGATCTGCAAATAACCTCTCCACTGAAGGAATAATTGGATCACTACTGGACCCAAGGAGCATACGCAAAATGCCCCTCAAGGCGACCTTTCTCATTTCACGCAGGAACTCGATTGGCTTATCCATGCTAGCCCATTCCTCCAAGTAATTAGTGATAATATCCTCGATGTTATTGACATACATGGCTAGTGCTTCTTGACCAGTCATTGGACCTGTAAGCAGTTTTCGGAGGAGTCTGTGCTCTGCGTTTTCAACGTTAAGAAATGTTCTTTTTCCAGCCAATCGTTGCATGGCTTTAGAATAACCAATTCCAAATTTCTCATCGTTCATATAAACCTGTTTGATTGTATCTGGTTCACAAACAATGATGCTTGGAGTACCAAACAGGTAGGTCTTGTATATACCTGTTTTACCGTACCTGCAACTCATACGAAAATATCGTGCAAGTATAAGAGATTACAATCAAACGAAGCAAAACATATTGCCAAGAAAGAGAGAAAAAGACAAATACCTTTTAACTAAGTCGTTAACGAAGGCATCAGGGTCACCACCCCGTTTGAAAGCTCGGAGGAAGGACAACATATTGCCAAGAAAAGGCAAACCCATGTCACCAGGAGGGAGAGAATGTCTCTTCTGTCCCAACTTGCGAACATGATACCACTCGTGTACTCTCTTCAGAAACCCAAACAGAACAACGTAAGTTCCTATAACAATTGCAAGAGTCAACCATAAGAAATCCAACTCCATTTTCCTGATGTTTGGATCTCCTTACTATCTCGTTTAGCACATAGTATATTTCTTCTTTTATTTCTCTGTGCACTTATTTATAGCGGGGTTCAAACAAAAGTCTCCATTGCCGGCTGGCTTCTTTTGTTTTTGTCATAAACTGACATGTTTACTTGGGACGCATACCCAAATCATAAATCATAAAAAAATTGCCTACTTTCTGATCTTAATTTAATATTCTATCAATTTAAATAAAGTTTCATTTTGTTGACTTTTCTATGAGAACAAGCTATTTTCTAATAAATATTTTATTCTATATTTAGAAAATTGAGCACGTTATCTGACTATAACATATTTTTTAAAACATTAAAAACTTATTTTTTTAATAAAAAAATGACACTAACAAAAAATCGTTAACTTTCTTGTTTTAATTTGCCATAGAAATTAGGAAATTTTTTTCTTTCTTGAGTTTTTTACGAGGACTTGTTGATGTAGCAAAATCCTATCTAGAATCTTGTGTACTAGTAATAGTCTTCTTTATCTACTTGGTTATTGTATAACTTGAAATCACAAAAAAATTTAAGGAGTAAAAGTTGGTGTTCTAGCAAAAATATCAGATGTTTAAGTTAGAGTTTTGTTTTGTGGTGTTTGAGAGAGAAAGAAAACAATGACAGCCAAAACTTACGTAAAAAATGTTCTGTACTCTAATGTATGTAACGTACGTACCTGGTAATATTTGGTTACCTTTTATAGGTTGCTCTCTCCTTTTGTCATTAAGTCTTTCAAATTCTAAAGAATTTAGAAATTATAATCCTAAATGTATTAATATTCCGGAGATTACAAAAAATTAACTTTACAAGCATCGATATTTCGAAAATCATAGGATTTTAAGCCCTATTTAAAGAATACATCTACTAGGCCATGAATCATTTTTATGAAAATGTCCGGAAAAAACTTGAATCTTATGGTGATACGTAATTGTTTCTAAGGGTAATATAACTTCTAACGTTCAACATTCCATGGTTTTAGGATCTTATTTCCTAAGGTCACTTGTTTCAGGACCCAATCCCCTATTTGAAAGGAGTGGTGCCGAACATATTTATTGTAATACCTTGTTACCCTTTGTTGGTAGGTTGCGACCTTTATCATTTCCCAATCCCTTTTTTCTTCCAATAGATCCAACTCCAAGTGTAAACTTTGATCATTGGATGCCTTGTCATAGTTACTGACCTGGAAGGTTAGTATGTCGACCTCGATTGGAACCATCGCCTCACACCGAAAGATAGACTGTAGGGAGTTTCACCTTTGGCTACCTTTAGAGTGATTCGGTATGCCCAAAGGACCTTAGGAAGTTTGTCAATCCATGCACCTTTGTGCTTGTTGAGCTTCTTTTTGAGGGCTTTTTTTATGACCTTGTTGGCAGCTTCCACTTGTCCGTTGTCGTTTGGGTGAGCTAGTGTTGCGCATCTAAGGTCAATTGAAAAATATGAGTAGAATTCTCTAAAGCTTGTATTGTCAAATTGCTTTCCATTATTTGTGATCAGGACTTGAGATACCCTAAATCTATAGATAATATTATGTTTGACGAACATCGTGACCATTTTCTCAGTGATAGCGGCTAAGGGTTTGGCTTCCACCCACTTTGTGAAGTAATCAATGGCTATTATGACATACTTTATGTTAGCTCAAGTTGGGGGTAATAGCTCGATGAGGTCGAGCCCCATGGAAGAATGACTAATGGCTCGATAACGAGATCAGCTTTTCTGGGGGTTGTCTTAGGATGCAATCGTACACATACTCTGCGATGGATTTCTTGTAGAATCCGAGTTGCTTCATTAGGACTCAAGCATCTAAGGTAGGGAATGTTGTACCCTATTTGTACAGTTCTCAGAAAATGATAACGTACCTTACTTACCTATTTTTGACCTTCCTTGCTTGTTCCTTGTCTCCCAGAAGTTCGCCATCTCAGATGTCTGCCCTTATCTCATCAATTCAGTAGAGGTGGTCGTCTACCTGAGATATATAGGTTAACTGATCATTGACTTTTATGCTCTGTTGTTCCAGTACTTCAATAAAGATTGAGGCAGGGATATTTTCTTTAAAGGTAGAGGCCAACTTTGCCAGCATGTTTGCCTTTGAGTTTTCTGCCCTCAGAATTTATTTGATTGTGACAGTTTTCAATATGCTAAGTACCTACTTCACTTTTTCTAAGTATGCTTGCATATTTCTTTCTCCTGTTCGAAACTGTCCTTCTAATTGGCTAGCTACTAGTTGGAAGTCACAGTGGATGGCGAGACTTGTGATTCTTAGTGCCTAAGCTAATTTAATTCCTACAATTAACTCTACGTATTTTGCCTCGTTGTTAGTGACCTTAATATTAAACTTTAAGGAATACATTAACTCAGTCCTGTCTAGACTTACAAGGACCACACCTGCTCCTCCCCATTATGCATTTGAAGCTCTGTCAATGAAAAAGCTCTAGATAAGCTCTACTTCATTTGGGGCGATCTGATTTTCTAGGGCAGAAGGTCCTTCCATGGTCCGACTGATAAGTAGATGTTTAGACACCGATCTTTTCGCCACAAAATATGCCAATACTTGACCTTTAATTGCTTTTTTGGGCTTACAGACTATCTAACCAATCTACCTGCAAGATCAGGCTGATGCAGGATTTGTCTCAACGGTTGGTTCGTCAGCACCATCACCCTAATGAGCTTAAAAGTAAGGCCTAAGCTTTTAGGTTGCTACCACCAATGTTAATGCTAACTTCTCTGGTGAAGAATATCTCGTCTTAGTGTCTAATAATACCTCATTGGTGTAGTAGATGAGATGGTGAACCTTCTTAGCATCTTCCTTTACTAAGACTGAGTTTACCAAATGGTCGCTTACTACAAGATAAAGGTATGGCGTGTCTTTAGTCTTGGGGCTTGTTAGATGGGGCAGCGATGCGAGATATTGTTTCAGCTACTAAAAACTACGCTCACATTCTTCTGTCCATTCAATTTTCTTCCTTTTTTTCATGACCTGAAAGAAGGGGAAACACTTGTCGGTAGCTTTGGACAAGAACCTATTTAGTGCTGCTAGTAATCTCGTCAAACTCTGAAGTTTTTTGAGATTAGACGAGAATTTTAGATCCAATATGGCCTTGATCATTTGCAGATTAGCTTCGATGCCCCGTTTGCTAACCATATATTCCAAGAACTTTCTAGCTTAGATTCTGAAGGCACATTTCTCAAGATTTAGCTTTATATTGTATTTTCTTAGGTAGGAGAAGGTTTCTTACAAATGCTTCGGGTGGTCTTGGGCTTTTAAAGATTTAGTGATCATGTCATCAACGTATGCTTTCATGGTTTCTCCAATCAGTAGCTTGAAGACTCAATTGACCAGCCTTTGAAAGGTGGCTCTTATATTTTTTAATCCGAATGGCATTACCTTATAATAGTACAACCCTTGATCAGTAATAAATGCTATTTTTTCCTAGTCTAGCTCATGTATTCTGAGATGATTGTATCCCAAGAATGCTTCTATGAAACTTAATAATTCATGACCAACTGTTTAGTTTATCAATTGATCGATTCGGGGAAGTGGGAAACTGTCTTTAGGACAGGTCTTGTTCAAATATGTGAAATCCATACACATTATTTATTTCCTATTGGCCTTTTTTACCATTATTATGTTTGATACCCACTTTGGGTAGTGTACTTCTTTAATAAAATTTTCCCTCATTAGTTTGTCTACCTCGGCATGTACTGCTTCTCTCTACTTCATTGGGTTATGATGGGAGATCACTCGTAGCTCGATACCGAGCGTGTCTTCATGAGACCATGCAAACACGTTCATGTGCTGTCTCAACATGTCCTTGAGTTTTGCCTTTAGTTCTTCGGGGAGTTGAGCACTAATCTTAACAATCTTTTAAGGCGACTCTTAGTTCAAAATGACAAACTCAAGTTCTCCTGTCGGTTCTAAGGCCGATGGCCTTTTGTCTTGATCAAGTTTCTTCGCAATCGGGTAATCCTGTGAGTTTTTACTACTTATTTCTAAAACTTCTTTGCACGGGCGTTTCAATAGGCAGTATGGACTTTAAAACGAAACTGGAAAGTACAATCAAGCTTTCTTTTGATTTTCTTTAGTAATTTTGATCCCTTCTCCTGCTCGAAATTTCAATTTCAGATAATGCATACTTTTTACAGCCTTCGTAGTTCTAAGGAAAGATCTGCCAAGAATCATGGTGTAGAGCATTTTGAGGTCGACTTCTTGGAATTCCATTATTGTGGTGTTTTGATACGGCTTTTCTCCCATGGTGATGGGTAGTTACACTATTTTCAAAGGGTAGACACATGATTCTCCAAAACCATAGAAGGTAGTCTCGGTAGGCCTCAGTCCAAATTCTTAATTTATAAAGAATTTAGAGTTTCCTTGAAGATAATATTAGTCGAGCTCCTTGTGTTTACCAAGATTACCTAAGCTGTTCCTACTGTTAAAATTATCTCTACTGCATCATCATATAGGTAATGAACCCTCACTTCATACTCATCTGTGAACATGATGGGTACTGAGGCGATTTTTTGTTTCTTCTCTACTCGTACGTTCATAATGTGAATTTCTGAGGCAGTATTCAATAACGAATATCTTGAAAAGTTTTTCCTTAATCTGTTTAAATTTTTGGCTAATGTTATCCCACTTAAGATCACTATAATCCTCTTTTCTCGTCTATTTTCCTGTTCAATTTCTTGATGCAAGCCTCTAGACCTATCTTCACCTTGGGCTATATAGTTTTGCAAATAGTTATTTTGTATCAGCATTTCAATCTGACTTTTGAGATCAAAACATTCATCTGTTAGGTATCTACCATTTTGGTGGAACTCACAGAACTTATTCTTAGCTTCTTCCATCAGGTTGGCCCTCAGGGTTCGGGGTTCCACTAGTATGGTTCCTCATTTCTTAATTTCATGCCATAAGTGTGAGAGTGGGGCTTTCAGAGAGGTGAAAGTACGGTCTCCCTGTACATGGGCTGCTCTCTTCATGTCATCTTTCCTTGGTGAACGATACATTCTTGGGGGAAACTTGTCTCTTCCTCCTTACGCCTCATTTTAGTTTTGGCCTTGTCTGCCATTTTTGTCGAAGTCTCGAAAATTCCTTCTATTGTCACGCCTCCTTCTTAGATATGTTTTGAGATTTTGTCCCCCTATGAGTTTGTGGTTTAAAAGCCTTTTCTTCTCTGAGTTTGAGGGTGATCTGGTCTTCTATTTCAATCTCATTTAACAGTTCCTCCCAACTGTTTTGTAAGTGGTAACGGAAGACTCTCGTATGGCATACTATCCTCAGTCTACTCTCACTTTATCCTTATTTCATGAGTAACAACGAGCTTGGAGTCTTGAGATTGACAGCAGCCCCTCTAAACTCATCTAAGAATACATCGTATAATTGCTCAAAACTGCCAATACTACCAGGGGTTAAACTGGTGAACCACTTTTTTGCTTGCCCTTCCAAGGTTAACAGAAACAACTGACACATCTGAGACTCATCTAACCCTTGCATTAACATCATTTCCTTGAACAGATCCATATGTAAAGAGGGGTCTTCCTTTTTAAAGAGGTTGATCTGGGGCATCTTGAATTTCTTGGGGAGAACGAGGTTCAATATTTTTTTTTAGCAAAAAGAAACTTGGAATAAAATTCTGTCCTTAGTGCAGAATCGCCTCCCTTTTGTTTTTCCCTTCTCTTTTGGTCCTCCAACTCCTCGACTAATTTCCGAACATGGACCTTAAGATTCTTGACTCGATCACTAACTTCCTTAGATCTCCTTATTCGAGATGGACTCTGTATCGGGCCTTCCCTTTGCCATTTTTGATCCAGAAATGCCTACATGTCCTCTTGAACAGGGCCTTTACCTGATCCCCTCTTACGATTAATCACTGAATCGTTAGGCAAATATTCAAACACTAGTATAAGTTCATTATGGAGCTTAAAGACATCATTATCGCCTCATGGTTCTTTGAGGGGATAGCTAGAAACTTTTCCTTTTTCCTTCTCTAAGTTAGTATACTTCTTTCTGGTAGCGTTTTGTTGATACTCAGTTCCTTGGTTTACAGTGCACAGGACATCTGGCATACTGCTTTCAACAGTTTTGGTAGATTTGGGGTTTTGCTTTGCTGAGGAACTGGCTTGGAGCATTTTTTTTCATCCTTGCTACCTCATCTTCTAAAGCTTGAATTTGTCTATCTTTCTCCGCGTGTTGTTTTTTGTTTTCGGCCAACCTTATGGCCAACCATGAGGTTTCTACTGTCTCGTGACAAGGAGGAATTTGGTGCAGCAACGAAGCTTCTGAATCTTAATTTATACCTTCTAATGGTGGTGGCTAATCACCAATATCCTGGTTAACAACCGTATTCTCCTCAAGGGTATTATTGTGAGGATTCCCCCTCGTTATTGCTATATTCCTAGTTACGTATGTTCGTGAAGTAGCCATGTCTTTCTTTCTCGCGGTGGTTTCTAACTTTTTGTCAAACTTCCCACAGACATCGCCAGATGTTAATACAACAAAAATCCTTTCTGTGAACTTGGTGCACCAGCAACAATCTTCTTCTTCCTCTGACGCTTTCCCGACCTACAACTACAATGAAACCTTAGGGATAAAAGCCAGTTATACGGCGAAAACCCCTCCGATACTTAAGTTAGGGTTTTGCTTTTTATTTTTTTTTAATGAATGCTTAGGAGAGTTTAGTTCTTTTGGCCAGAGTTTTCAGTAGTCGTACCTGGTATTAATTAGTCTTCTTTTATAGGTGTTTATGTTCTTTAATCATGGTAGAATTTTATGAAATCTGGAACAAGTATCACGTCACGCGAAGATCACGAAGATTCTATCGGGTAAGCATCGGCTTCCTAATTTTGTAGGATCACTTGCTTTTTTATATGAAGTGTCTTCATAGGATTCTTATTATGTAAGAAGTCTTAATTGGCAAGAATCCTTGTTAGAGAATAATATGAGAATGATATGGGAAGGAAATGAATCCTTCGTAAGCACATAAGTGTTGAGAGGTCTCGAAAATCTTTCTCTGAGATTCCTTTATCCATCTTAGATGAGCTCTTATGTTGTATGTTTGAGACTCTTACAAATTGTGGCCGAGACCCTTATAAGCTGTGACTGAGACCTTTATAAGCTATGATCGAGACCTTTACAAGGTATAACCTGAGACTTTCTAATTGTCATTGAAAGGTCTCAAATCCTAGAAGAGCCTGAGTTCTCCTTGTCATTCGAAAAAGCTTTTCTTGGATGATGACGGGTATCAGAGTGTTATTTATTCACGCAAGATCATTCTGGGCTTGCAACCTTTTGGGACTTAAGTAAACTAGGCTGTATACCCAACACATCTACTAGGCCATGAATCTTTATTATGAAAATGTCCAGAAAGAACTTGAATCTTATAGCAATACGTAATTGTTGAGAAGTCTTAGAAATATTTTATCTGAGACGTTCTTTCTCAAATAAGAATGGTCTTAATTTCGATAATCTACTCAAGACCTTTGTCATATTATACCTGAGACCCTTGTTGGTGAAGGAGGTCTCGAGATTCTACACCTAAGCTTAAGACCTTTTGTCAGACTTAGGAGTTCTTAAGCCTCTTGAGATCTTCATAACATCATGGTTAGGATCTCGTAGGCTCGATTTGGCTTCGGATTCTAATTATCCTTAGTGGAAATTTGGTTAAATCCCTATGTTACACTTTGTGGGTCTAAAGCTCATTAGGCCTTATCTATGCCCCAGACCTTTTTCCAAACATCAAGCCTCCAGTTTTTAGTCAAGAATATGTTGACAAAAACCAAAAGTCTTAATTTGAAAAGACCCGTACGCATGCAAACTTTAAATGCTTAGCTTGAATCTCGTAAGTCTCTATCTACGTGTCTGCCTTTAAGTGGCCTACGAGGCAGAGTTGTTTCAAGTCCCAAAAGATCTCTTTTGTCTTCATCATTGCCTCTTCTTTTTCATATTTCGATGATTATCCTTTCATCTTCTTTCCAATGTGGCTTTATCCCATCTCTTCATGTCTTCATTATATCAATGGTTGAGCTTTCTAGTTCTCCTAAATACCCATTTTTTATTCTTTCATTGCTCTTATTTGCATTTTATTTGCATCTAAATTTTCTTTAGACTAGCCATTACATTAAAAGAACTTGAAGAAATCAAACTCCAGGTTTAATCCATTTGTTGTCAACACCATTAAAAACGATAATAATTGATTCAGAACGAAAAAGATTTTAGACTCTGTATCCAACTTTAGTTACATCTTCATTCCGGATTGTAATCTTCTTCTTTCTTTATTAAGACTGTCTTCATTCTGGACTGTAACCCTTTTCTCATTGTACATAGCTTGGTCAAGGACTAAATTTTTCTGTGAGTCTCAGATGATCGTTCTTTATTTAAATTACCCCTTTATTTTGGCAAAAATTGGTAAGTTTTCATATCCCTCAAACATTTTTTATTTATTTGGGATTTTTGTTGTTGAGATTGACATTAGATAGTTTTTTTAGGGTTTTAGATTGTTGGATTTCCATGAGTTATTGATGACCTTAAGCAGCTCTTGACAATTTATTTTTCCTATCTTGTGAATAGAAATATATTTTGTTTCAAGTAATAACGAGACAACTTCTAAGGAAAACAACTCTGAAGAAGAACTGACCATCGTCCCTGCTCTCTCTTCTACTCTTGAGACAAGAGAACAAATGACAACTTTTGATAAAGGTATTCATAGGTTCCAGATCGACTCGGAACCTTGTGGAACCGGACCGGCTGGTTCAGTTCTTGAATCAAAACCAGTTTGTTTAGGTTCGGTTTTAGTATTAGAAATAGAAATCTGATTTATTTTGGTTTGGTTTCGATTCTCTATCTTATGAAACCGAACCGAATCGATGAACCGAACTTGACCCGACCTAACTCAAAAAAATAAAAAAAACAAAATCTAAATCTAACCTAGATTTCATTTTCTCTTTACTCTTCTCTCCACCAAGTCGATAGATTGCACCGCCGCTCTTCATTTACCTCTCCTCCAGCTCCAAACCGTAGCAAGCTAACATGATTCATCTTCAACCAACTCACAAAATCCATAACTTTTCGTTTTTAATTTTTTTCTTTTTCATCTTCAGCAAAAAACAGGAATAGATCGATTTGTTTCTGTAGCTTATATACATTTAGCTATATCTCTCATATTTGTTTTAAAATTTTTATATTTCTTTTTAACTTGATCAGTTGATGATAAGATGGGATGTGATTTTCGTATTTAGCGTGATCAATTTTTATGTTTTTTTTAGGGTATTTCATTTTTGTACTTAATTATTATTATTATCTTACACAGCAGCATGTCAATGCATTTGATTAGTCATGCTTTGATATGGTTTGCTTTATTGTGACTATATACAAGTAGTGCATGTAGTACTGTCGAAAGTAACAGGTATCATGTTTTCTGAGAAAACTCAGTCATCTCTCTTTCACACTTATTAGAAGATAACTAAGGGAAGAAGTTTGTGGCTGTCAAACATCTCGATTGATAAAGAATTTTAGACTAGTCGAGATTATTGGCCACATGGAGAAAACAAATTTGTGACATTTTTTTTTTTGGTGAAAGAGAGACATAAACTAGATATGTAGTGACAGCAGGAGGGTTACTTGAAAAGTTAAGTAGAATGATGCTGGCAAAGCAGAAAAAGATCTCGCCTCGCATCACAATCCATCTCTTGTTGTAACTAGACAGATAATACGTTTTACCAAGTAATGTTTGATTTAGAGCAAGATTTGTATTGCATATTATATAGTTATAGATAAAGATTGTTTAATGTACAGAAAGCTTGTATTAGTTTTTTCCTTAATTGAAAAGGCAGCAAGAGCAATGAAAGTTGTGCACAAAATTACTCACGAACTCAATCATTTGTTGTTGCACCAGAAGCGATGGTTCCTACTTTAATCGCAAATGCATGTCCTCTGCTTTGTGTTCCTGGGAAAGCTTGTTAATATATATTATTAAACATTTCAATCGCGCATGACTTTTTTTAATTACTTTTTCTTGTAAATTTCTTCATTTTTTTGTTAATTACATATCTTGGAGTCAGAGAGTATTTATGGGAAGCATATTGTAGATTGGAGTTGATACATGGTATTGTAATCGTGACTGATATGAATGAACATTACCTGTTTGCATATTTGTGGAAATGGGTGGTCATTTTCATTATCTTTCTTGGATTGTTACTTTACTCTATTTACTTGATTTACTTGTGAAATAATTTTGCTCCTTCTCTATAAACATTTTTGCTATTATTAGTAGTTACTAGAAGTACAAACATGATTCTAATATGCGTATTTGATAAATAGGGTACCCTGTTTTCAAACAAGAATCGAATCATAATCGAAAAATAAGGTACCCTATTAAACATGGTAAGTTTCGGTTCTAAAATTTAGAAACCAAATTTATTTATGGTAAGTTTTGCTTCCGAGTGGAATCGGAATCTGTTTTGAACACCCCTAGCTTTTGAAGCAAATTGGTTCTTTTCCATTATCATGGAATCAGACCTAGAAACCTATACCAGTTATTATAATATCTATGAAGGCAATTATCTTAGAGCTCCTGAGGCGAACAAACTTCCTAGTTATCCTTCTTATGGTGAAATTTCTTTTAAAAAAGAATTGTTTCTTCTCGGAGTCAGACTCCTAATTCAAGGCTATTTCACTAGGACTTTTGAGTCTTTTAGGATTGCTCCTTACTAACTGAACCTTAACAGTTGGATGATTTTATCGGGTCTGTTTGTTTTGTGGATTTAGATATAGGATTCTACTCCCACATTGAGGAAATTGAATATATGTATTTGTTAAAAAAAATTCTAATAAAAAACCCTGGGTGGTACTACCTTCAAACCCGGCCTAAAAAACATAATCCCATCACTAGTAATCCATCTGGTAACAAGTATTGGAAAAATAAGTAATTTTTTGTTGGTGGTGAATGGAATTCTGATAATAATGTCCAGGTGCTTACATTGTTTGAGGACACAATCACATGGAATGATCAACCAGAGCTCCTAACCAGTACTTACTAGGTCTATTGAAAAGTCACTCATACTACAAAATTTATTTTTATTGGATATTTTTTAACTTATTATTATAATAATCCACTTATTTTATAATATCATTCCGTTAATTTAATTATAATTTTATCTATAATAAAAATATTAATTTAATTATTCTTTATATTATAAATTTTTTTAACTTCTTTTACACAATACATAAAGTCTTTATATTAAATATAAATTAAAATATATTCTATTTTTGTTTTCACCCAAACAAATCATTTGTTGTAAAAATTTGTATTTTTTTCTCAAAAAATTAAAATTTTCTTCTAATATTTTTGGTTTTAGTTTTAAATAAATAATTTCATATGAAAGAGACTTTTTAAGAATTAGATTATGAATGGTGAAAATTTCTTGAGTGACCACTAAATAGTGAAAATTAATGATTCACAAATAAAAAATAAAACTCCTGCATCTTTAAAACTCGATATCAAGAATAATAAATAAATATTTATCCTCTTATTTTTGTCACCAGTATCATCTTCGTCCTTACTTGAAGAATTCTCTCCAATGTAAATAGCAACAAAGTTTAGGAATTTTATTAAATATTTAAGAAAAAATAACATCTAGAATATAAATGAAAACAACATTAAATATTAGAGACTGACAACAGAAAATTGGTATAAGACAGAGAGATGTGAATGTATGTATTAAAATATTCTAAAATAATATAAAAATAATATTAAGTGGGATTCATTCATAAAATTCTTAAATAAAAAAGTTGTTGTGAGGCGTATTAATAAAATGGGCGAGTGATTACATAAAAAATAGCAAAATCCAAACCTATAAAAATTTTAATATAGGTTTGGGTTTTGCTATTTAAATCCTCCTTAATTATTAAATATATTTTTCAATCGTCAAAATTTATTAATTTTTGTTTATGTATTATTTTGATCAATCAACTAAAATTGATAATGTAGATCAATTCTCCACGTGTCATGCCTCAATTTATTGACTTTCTTTCTTTCTTGTAAAATAAAATCAAATCAAAGGCGCCTACGGGTTTATCAGCGTTAACCCTCCGATGATAAAGTCAGTTACTAAAATTTATATTCTAGAGAGAGAAGTTCTCAAAAATGAAATCTTACTTTTTTTTTTCTCTGATTGGATTTCGAGTTTTTTTCCTTAGCTTTTTAATTTGACTAACGTTGAAGTATTCTTTTTTATTGTTATCATAATGTTGGAGCCATGTGGCATTCTTGTCTTCTTAAAAACATATTATATGAAATTCGTGACTTTTTAAAATCATATCTTGTGGCATTCATGACTTCTTAAAATCATGTCATGTATATTTCTTCATGTATCAAGTTAAGTGTGAAAATTTTATCATATTCTCCTTTTGTAAATAGTTGAATATTTATCCTTTGGTGGGTTTTTAATCATTTACTTCCCATTTATGTAGTTTGGCTTTTGCCCTAAGGAGGTAACCACATTGTTTTTGTAATTAAAAAGAACCCTTCTTTTACATGAGGTATTCATACCTTTAACTGTAAGTTCTCGACAGGAATTCATAGTCACGTAATTAAAGATAACTCTTTTTTTACATGAGGTCATCAAAGATTCAAACGTAAGTCATCGACAAGAGTTCATAGTCCTTATAATTAAAGAAGACTCTTATTTTATATAAGGTCCTTACACATTCAAGTCTAAGTCCTTGATAGGAGTTTATAGTCATTGAAATTAAAGAAAACTCTCATTTCATATGAGGTACTCATATATTTAAGTATAAATTCTCGGTAGGAGTTCATAATCCTTATAATTAAAGAAAACTCTTATTCTATATGAGGTCTTCAATCATTCAAGTTTAAGTTCTCGATAGGAGCTTATAGTTATCATAATTAAAGATGACTTTCCTTTTATATGATGTTCTCACACATTAAAGTGTAAGGTCTCGACATGAGTTCATAATCCTCGTAATGAAATAGAACTATTGTAACTCATGTTCTTTGAATATAAAGTTAAATAATCAATAAATGATATTCATATTCACACATGCATTATTAACGATTAGTTGACATATTATTGAGGTTTAGGTAAACTTAAGTTAGTTTAATAATAAGAGAATAAGTATGATGAATGTATTGATTAGTTTGGGTTTCAGTATATTGCCCTACGCTTATGCACTCGGGAGGGGGAAGGGGGGGGGGGGGAGTGGGGGCAGGGAGTGGAGCCCTTGTAAAGAAAATAAATTTTGTTATATAGATATGTGATTTCAGCTTAAAAATTTCTGTGAAAAATTTTGTGTTTGAGCAGGAAGTATCAATATATAGAATTGAAGAGGTCGATGTATACACTAAAGTATCAATACATTAATGTTACAGGTCGATGCCTTATGAAGGGATTGATACATTCATAAAAGGTATTGATATTTTACAATACTAAGACTTAGGAAGAAATTACAAGTTGACCATATTGATACATTTGAAGAAAGTATTAATACATTTCAAAACAAAGAGTTGAAAAATATTTATAAGGCGAACCAAATTGATACCATCATCACAGGTATTGATATATGGCAAGTCAGAGAGTTTTGAAAATAATTACATGTTAAACCGGATCTATACCTTTATTACAGATATTAATACATGAAGATAAATGTATCGATACATTGTGTCAAAAGAAATTTTGGAATTGAATTTTTATGAACAGATCGATACCTAACCCAATGGGACCGATGCCCAGCCCAAAGTATCAATACTTTAAACTAATTTAGCCCAAAGTCAGAGATTTCTTAAGGACACTTGGGTCTTTTTGCCCATTCCTATATAAACTGTAATACCATAAAATTTAAATTAAGGGCATTTTAGTTATTTTACACACCAAAGGTAATTTGATCATTTTATAAATTATGTCGGGGTAATGAAAACTAAGTAAATAAATTTGTATTAATGTTTACTTAGCTATTGAGAGTGATTTAATAACAATTTATTAAGTTTAGAAAAATTTCTTAAAACTTTATTCGTGCACCCGATCTTAAAACGAAAATTGGCATTAATAAAAAAATTCCGATCGATAAACGGTTTAGTTCTACGAAAAAAAGACTTGATAAGGATCGATATGAATTAAATTTGAGTTAAATCCGAGGTCAGACGAGAGAGAATTGAAGCCTAGAATATAGAAAAATTCAAATAACATATTTGCCCATATTATTTAATTTCTTTTTAAATTTTTCTAAGGGCAAAATGATAATTTTATGAAATTTTATTTCAAATAAAAGGCTGGCTGAGAACCAACCCAGGCCATCTTCTCCTCTCTTTCTAGCACTCACGTTTTGTTTTATTTGTTTTAATTTTTTTTAATTTCCTTCAAATTACTCTATTTTCAACCGATTAAACTTCCGTTTCTTGCTACAAATCACACGTACACGACACGGGCTACACTCTAGAAGCTTCGTTTGAGCGATTCGGTTAACGATTGAGCCGGAAAAAGAATAGTGTTACTATTTATAAATTTGTAATTTTTAAAATTACTTGCAATCCAGACGTCTTAGGGTTAAATTGATCCCTCGGTATGGTTCCTAACTTCGTCATTGTCGTATTTATGCATTTTTCAATAACTTACTGTTTATAACGGGGGTATTGTTCATGCCAAAAATTATTATTCATGCCAGAAAACACTGTTCACGCAGGAAAATACTGTTCATATCAAACAATTTTTGTAGATTATACTTATTTTAGACTAGAATTAGACCGATTAGTTGTTAAATTAAGTGAAATTAAATTTTGTCGGAAAATATAAATAGTGACTGTATCCTTGCGCTGAATTTAGATTTTGAAATAATGTGTTATCATGCAGAATTAGTTAGTAAGAGTGAATTAAGTATAATCGATAACTCATGTATTAATCGTTAGATTCAGATTGTAGAATAAAAGAGAATTCAGAAAGGGGGGAAAACTTGTTGTATATCAATATCGTAGTTAAATTGTAAGTATGTGTACTTAAATTATTATATTAATAATTAGTATAAATGTGTTATAGATATGTCGATGGAGCGACCATCCAGCCTCTAGTGATCGAGCTTCTATTCCGCTTTTGACGACACTTGTGAGTGAATTTTTACATGTTTTTCATTCTTTTAATTTTTTTTTATATAAAACTTAATGTTCTCCGAAATAAGAAATAATTTATATATAAATTGATTTACATTCTGTTTTATATGAAAAATGAGATCTGCTTTGAGCTACATTTGCATATCGTTGAGGAAGAGTTGTTGAGATATTGTTTTGAGGTCAGGAGGAGACCATTGTACTTTGAATTGTGTTTTATTCCTGTTTTCTGTATTTATGATAGTATATTAATCATTACTTTAATTTTTACTCAACCCTAACCGGGAGACATAAGGGGGGAGTTTATGTGCTTTGAAAGCACATTCTGATTTGTGTTATATGAGGGTACCAGTACATGTGAGAAGTAGGGGGTGAAGGGCGGTCTGATGCCTGACCCAAAATCTGTACGCATCACTGCATATTATTCTGTTTTCATTTGATTATTTAAAATTTTAATTTTGAAAATTATTATAATATGCAGTGGATGTCCTGTTAATATGATTTTTGTCTGAAATTGATTGTAAGTTTAAATATATTTGATGTCAAAACTGAATTTATTTAAAATTTTTATTTCAGTATCCACTCACTGAGTTTTCCTCAAAACTCACGCCACCACAGTTTCCGTGAGTGCAGGATTTTCTACTAGGTGAGGATTCTAGGAGATATTCGTGAAGAGTATTGGGATTCCAGATTCTTCATGCAGTCACCTAGGAGTTCGTGTTGTGGTCTATTTTGTATATTAGGCACGACGCCTAATTATGTATATACATTATGAGTATGTCTTTTATATATTTTTATGTATATTGATATGTATGCATATACTCTTATATTTATGAATATCTTGGTTTATGTCTGGAATTGTATTGATGGGCATGGAGCCCTTAGTATGTGTGTGAGTCATGCATATGATTGGTAGTTCTCTGCATTACAGTTTACATATACAGGTTTTTATCCGAGGTTTATAGGGGTAGGAGATCCCTACCTCTATGCCATCACGATACCGATTTACCGATATGTGACAGTTATATGTACAGGTTTTTATCTGAGACTTATAAGAGTATGATATTCTTACCTCTATATTATCACGATACTGATTTACCGATATGTAACAATGATATTTAACAACTTAATAATAAGGATACAAAAAGTGAATGTGTAGTTACAACATGACTTACTAAATAAATAAATTCTTTAGGTGTGAAAGTAATGTTGGATATGCTTAATGTTATTTCATCAAAAACCAACTAGTAAAACTTGATTGAAGGATAAAATATTGTAATATGCATTTGTTTAGTATAATTTTTATAGTACTTCTCTTAAAAGAATATGCTCTTTTTAATCAATTTTTTTTTTCCTTTGATAAACATATATTAAGTAAGTGGTTAATTTATGGAGTCAATACATATTAATACTAAATTTATTATTATCTTCTTAAAAATGTATACATGTAAAGTTTTAAAGAAGTGATAATGAAAATTAACGAGACATATCTAATTAACATCAATATTTTAATTATATTAGAACTCAATGGTTTAAATTTTTTTAACAAAATATATTTAGTTATTTCTCTTTTGATGTATCTTTCTTAAACTTAGCAAAGTAAATAACGCTATTTTCGTATATTATTATTATAATATTTTTAGTTGAAAGGGGTTCTGAA
This sequence comes from Cedrela odorata, assembly GCA_035584115.1. Taxonomy (NCBI): domain Eukaryota; kingdom Viridiplantae; phylum Streptophyta; class Magnoliopsida; order Sapindales; family Meliaceae; genus Cedrela; species Cedrela odorata. Next base: position 59,007 of record JAXCLQ010071400.1, read on the forward strand.
TAAGAGGGTTTTTAATCCCACCCATTAATATTTAGATATATTATAAATTTAATTTGCTGTACATAAAAGATGATTTGAACTAGAAGATGAACAACTTAAACTAGTCTGATCATATGCTTAGCTTTTTTATGCAAATTGGGATATGCTAACACAAGGATGTATACTGCACTAAGAGACAAACCTCACTATCATTTTCATATTGACACACAAGAAATAGCCGACTTCTGTCTCTGCTGATTCCTGAGGCCAATCAGCAACTTGCATTATATTGGATGACAAATTTCAAACATAATTACTTTAATGGGTTGGACAGGATCAAAAGTGTTCCGAATTTACACAAATTTTTATAAATTTTTTAAAAAAATTTTAAATTAATAATTTATTAAAAATTAGGATAAAATAAAATAAATATTACTGATTCATTTACACTTTCTATTTTTAAATATTCTCTCATCTTTTTTCTCTAATTTTTTTTCTTAATAATCAATTAAGATATATATTTTTTTATCTTTCAATCATTTAATTCTTTTTATTCTTATTACTTTACAAGAGATTTAATAAAATTATAATACCTGAAGGTGTACGTGTTATATTTTACTGGAATTATAAAAATAAATATATTTTAAAGTTATTTAATATGACATTATGTATATTATTTAATTTTATTGGAAGATTTTATTTTAATATTAGAATTTAAATCAATAAATTATAGATATAATCAAAATAAAAAAAATTAGTATAAAAATAAGAGATTTGCACAATTTGATATGAAACAAAAAAGAGTAGAGAGGAGATTTAAAAATAGAAGGCATTAATAGCTCTAATTAATAAATTTTAAGCATTTATTTCATTTAATCCAAATTCTTAATAGATTGTTAATTTAAAGGTTAAAAATTGATGTAAAAACTTCTTGCTTGTTGAAATATTAATTTAATTCTTTTATTATTATTATTATTATTATTTCTTTTTTAAGTATAAAATTTACTCATTAAAAAGTTGAAAACATAAAATTTATATGATGTATTTTTACAAACGATACTAAAATACTATCCTAATAAATTTTTCAAGTGTTTTATCATCTATAAATATGAAATGTGCTCGTTTTTATTTCATTTTTATTCTCAAAAGGTATTATTTCTCTAATAAATTATTAAACATATTTTCAGATATAAAAATAAATAGTTTATTTTTGGTTTGTTTTGTTTTCATTAATAAAATGTTTGTTAAAAATGAATTTTATACTTAAAAATTTTATGAATAAAAATATTTTCATTAATAATTTTTATGCTTTCAACTTTTTAATAAATGAATTTTATACTTAAAAATGACATGCACACATGTACTTATGCACACGTATGCATGCACACACATGTATGCACACACACACACACATACACACATATGCGCAAGCACACACAAGTGTGCACATGCGCACATATGTGTGTACACACATGCGCACTCATACACACACACACACACACACGTATACACGCACAAAAGAGAACCATTGTTTACTATTTAATATAGTAGTAATCACCTTTTCATTTTATTATTAAAGTTAGAGTTTAAATTTGTTTGATTGAAACATTATTTATAATTAACTTCAAGATTTCTAGTAATAGTTAATATTGGGTATAGTCCAGTATAAGTAAGGCCTAGAAGAGTGAAGACCCGAAATGGTCTTGCAGGCAGAGATGAATGATGTTCCGAGATCAACTGCTACTCAAAGAGAGTTATTTGAGTGGTAGGAAGTCGAAACTTCCCAGAATCACTATAAGGCTCGGATCGAGACTTATCCTAAGGATGTACCATAAAGGTTTCTGCCATAACTTATAAGAGTTTCAGCCACAGCTTACAAAGGTCTCTGTCATAGTTTACAAGGGTCTCGGCCATAGCTTACAAAGGTCTCAGTCACAGTTTATAAAGATCTCGGACATACAATACCAGAGCTCATCTTGATAAGCATTCTCAAACAAAAGATTTCTGAAGCCTCACTACAATTACGTATTAGTGAAGAATTCATCTCTTTCTCATATGTTCCTAGATTAATAAAGATTCTTATCAAATTAAGTTTCTTACATAATAAGAATTATAGGGATACAATCCCACCAAATCTGGGCGCCGATACTTAACCTATGGAATCTCTGTGATTCACGTATAATGTGATTCAGGTTATCGGATTTCATAGTATTCTACCATATTAAGAAGATAATAACATCTATAAAAGGAGATCAGCTATAACCAAATACGACTATAGTAACTTTGGCAAAAAAGACAATAATCCTCATTCAGCTTTCTCTCTTTAATAATCACAAGTAAAACCATAACTTAAGTATTGGAGGGTTTTCGCCGAACGACCGGCTTTTCACCACCAAAGCTCTTAATTGTGGTTTCAGGTAATACAAGCTCCAGTAATAGACTATTCAGTAAGCTCAGTCTTAGTGAAGGAAAATTCTGAGAAAGTTCACAATTTCATCTATTACACTAACAAGGCGCTACTAGACACCGAAACAAGATACTCATCGCCAAAGAAGCTAGCACTAGCATTGGTGATGGCAGCAAGGAAGTTTAGACCCTACTTCCAAGCTCATCAGGTTGTAGTGCTAACGAACCAACCGCTAAGACAAATCCTGAATTGGCCAGACCTCTCGGGTCGATTGATCAAGTGGTCTATTGAACTTAGCGAGTATGACATCATCTACAATATTAGAAAAACAATTAAGGTCAAGCTTTAGCATATTTCGTTGCTGAAAGATCAGTGTCAGAACACTTCCTTGTCTACCAGATCGTATAACAACCTTTTGATCGAGAAGATCCAACCACCCCAAACGAAGAAGCTGCAATCTGGAGCCTCTTCATCAATGGAGCTTTGAACGCTCAAGGAGGAAGAGCTGGTGTAGTCCTTGTAAGTCTAGAAGGGATTGAGGTAATGTATTCCTTAAAGTTTGAATTTAAGGTTACTAATAACGAGACGGAGTACGAAGCGTTGATTGTAGGGGTTAAGTTAGCTCTAGTTATAGGAATCACAGGTCTCGACGTCTACTATGATTCTCAATTAGTAGCCAGTCAACTGGACAACCAGTTCCAAGTGCGCAAAGGTAATATGCAGGCATACTTGGAAAAAGCCAAGCAAGTACTGAGTACGTTAAAGATTGTTAAAATTAAACAGATTGCTAGAGCTGAAAATTCAAAGGCAAACATGCTAGTAAAACTGGCCTTTACTTTTAAAGGAAGCATTCCTGCCTCGTTATCGATAGAAGTACTAGAACAGAGAAGTACAAAAGATGAAGACCACATGCGTTATATATCTCAATTAAATCTGCATCATTGTTGGGTCGATGAGATAAGGTCTTATATTCAAGATGGCAAGCTTCCAGAGGATAAAGAGAAGGCGAGAAAGGTTAGAAACAGGTTGGTAAAATACACTATTATTGATGAAGAGCTATACAAGTGAGGATACAATATTCCCTACCTCAAATGCCTGAGACTTGAGGAAGCTTTCCGGACCCTAGATGAAATCTATCGAGAAATATATGTCAGACATGGGGGAGCCCGAGCTATGACCTACAGAATTTTGAGGCAAAGGTATTATCAGCCAACACTTTCTCAAGATGCAACGCAGCTAGATAAAACGTGTTATGAGTGTCAGGTGCAGGATTACATTCCTAGACAACCTCCAAAGAAGTTGACTTCTCTGGCGAGTTCTTGGCCATTTTCGCAGTGGGGGCTCGATCTCATTGGACCTTTACCGCAAGCTCGGGCAAACACTAAGTATACTGTACTGTCTATCGACTACTTAACAAAGTGGGTGGAAGCCAAACCTTTGGCAACTATCACAGAAAAAAGGGTCAGGACGTTCGTTAAGCATAACATCATCTATAGGTTTGGAATACCTCAAATGCTGATCATGGATAATGGAAAATAGTTTAACAACGCAAACTTCAGGGAGTTCTGCTTATATTTTTTAATTGACCTCAAATTCGCAACTCTAGCTCATCCTAAAGTCAATGGACAAGTGGAAGCAGCCAATAAGGTTATCAAAAAGGCCGTAAAAAAGAAGTTCAAAGAGCACAAAGGTGTGTGGATTGACAAACTTCCTGAGGTTCTTTGGGTGTACCGAGTTACACCCAAAATCACCACAGGAGAAACTCTCTATAGCTTGGCTTTCGGATGTGAGACGATGATTTCGATAGAAGTAAACATACCAACTTTCTAGGTTAACAATTATGACGAAAGTTCAATAACGAGGGCTTACATTTAGAATTAGATTTATTAGAAGAAAAGAGGGAAATGACCATGATAAAGGTCGCAGCTTACCAACAAAGGGTAGTGAGATACTATAACCAGAAGGTTCGGCACCGCTCCTTTCAGCAATGAGATTAGGTCTTGAGACAAGTAACCCTGAGCACCAAGGTTTCAGGAGAGGGCATTCTAGATGTAAACTGGGAAGGACCTTACAAAGACACTCAAGTCGTCAGACCCAGAGTTTATAAGCTGGAATCCTCCAACAGAAACCAAGTCTAAAAGCCTTAGAATGCCCAACGCTTGAAGTTGTATTATCCTTAGAAGCATAAAAAATTTTTGTAGCAAATTCCTTTAGAAGTTAATAGAATCATTTTTTTATTTCCACTTCTAAAGTCAGCCAATAGATAAAGCAAAAGTTCATGATCATTAAACGTCTCAGGGTAATTTCCTTCCAAAGCTTGGACATGAGTGACACAGTTCTTAAGTATTCAGCTTTCTATTTTCCCCGAGGTAATATTATCATCAGCTCAAACAAGCCCTGAGCACGGTCTCGAAGAATATGAGTAAAAGAGGCTCTAGGATGATCTTATCAAATGTCTCAAGGTAATCTCCTCCCGAAGCTCAAACATGGGTAACACGGTTTCTAGGTGTTTAGCTTTCTATTTTTCCTGAGATAATATATCTTTAATTCAAACACGCCCTGAGCACGTTCACTGAGAATATGAGCAAAAGAAATTCTTGGATGATCTTATCAAACATCTCTGGGTAATGTCTTCCTGAAGCTCGGACACAGGTGACAGGGTTCGCAAACATTAGCTTTCTATTTTTTCCAAGGTAATATTATTCTTAGCTCAAACAAGCACTGAGAACAGTCTCAGAGAGCATGAGCAAAAGAGGTTATTGGATGATCTTATCAAACGTCTAGGGGTAATTTTCTCCGGAGGCCTGGATATGGGTGACACCAATTTCAGGCATTCAGCTTTCTATTTCCCTAAAGGTAGTATTATCCTCAGTTTAAACAAGTTCTGAGCATAATCTCGGAGAATATGAGCAAAAGAGGTTCTCGGATGATCTTATCAAATGTCTCGGGGTAATCTCCTCATAAAACCCAAACATGGGTGACACAGTTTCTAGGCGTTTAGCTTTCTATTTTCCCTGAAGTAATATTATCCATAGCTCAAACAAGTCCTGAGCACGATCTCGGAGAATATGAGCAAAAGAGGTTCTCGGATGATTTTATCAGACGTCTCGGGGTAATCTCCTCCTGAAACTTGGACACGGATGACATGGTTCTCAGACATTAGCTTTTTATTTTCCCCGAGATAATATTATTCTCAGCTCAAACAAGCCCTAAGCACGATCTCGGAGAGCATGAGCAAAAGAGATTATTGGATGATCTTATCAAACTTCTCGAGGTAATTTTCTCCCGAGGCCTGGATACGGGTGACACAATTTTCAGGCGTTTAGCTTTTTATTTCCCCAAAGATAATATTATCTTCAGCTCAAACAAGCCTTGAGCATAGTCTCGGAGAATATGAGCAAAAGAGGTTCTCGAATGATCTTATCAAATGTCTCGAGGTAATCTCCTGCTGAGGTTTAGACACGGGTGACGCGGTACCCAGAGGTCAGCTTTATATTTTCTCTTAGGTAATATTATCCTCAACTCAAAAAAGTCATGAGCACGGTCTCGAAGAATATGAGAAAAAGAGGTTCTCGGATGATCTTATCAAATATCTCAGGATAATCTCCTTGTCACATATCGGTAAATCGTTATCGTGATAGCATAGAGGTAGGGATATCCTACCTCTATAAGCCTCGGATAAAAACCTGTATATGTAAACTATAATACAGAGAACTACCAATCATATGCATGACTTATACACATATTAAGGGCTTCATGCCCATCAATACAATTCAAGACATAAACCAAGATATTTATAAATATAAGAATATATGCATACATATCAATATACAAAGAAATATATAGAAGACACACTCATAATGTGTATACATAATTAGGCGTCGTGCCTAATATACAAAACAGACCATAACATGAACTCCTAGGTCACTGCATAGAGAATCTAGAATCCCAATGCTCTTCACGAATATCTCCTAGAATCCTCACCTAGCGAAAAATCTTGCATTCACGGAAACTGTAGTGGGGTGAGTTTTGGGAAAAACTCAGTGAGTGGATACTGAAATAAAAATTTTAAATAAATTC
>JAXCLQ010071401.1:0-12147 GCA_035584115.1 Cedrela odorata
AGAATTTGTGAATAATAATAATAAACCGTATAATCCAAATCGAATCAAATCGATTTTAATTATTTTGGTTTGGATTGGGTAGTTTAACAATTTGATTTGGATTTGATTGAAATATTACCAACCTGAATCTTTTTTGGTTGGATCGGATCAAAATGGAACCAGATCTACCCCTACCGAAGATAACATCTTGAGGATATTTAAGTAGTTGCAAAAAAGATAAAGGATATTAGGCTGTCAATCATGGGAAACAATAATTTTTCATATATATATATACACACACACACATAAGATTTTGAAATTTATCGCTGTCTTGTATATAATATTTATCTACTCCTGACGTATGAATTTTAACCAATATTTGGATGTTGAATATGAAAAAAAAAAAAAAGTAAATTTAGAATTCAAAAAGTTATCAGGATTATTCTCTTTCCACATGGACTCAATAACATAAAAATTTACTATTTTATACGTCCTATGCTACTATAGTGGTTTTACAATAGAAGAAACAATGTCGCAAAAAACGGATGCTTATCTAACAGAAGTAGCGCAAAAAAAAAAAAAAGATAGCGCAAAAAAAAAAAAAATTGATGAACATGAATTGATGTCTTGTACAATGATTGTTTATTTTGCATGGTTAGAGTTTGAGGAAAGACATGCAATTGCTGACTTTTTGATTTATAACAACTACTGTATACTCATGCGCTTGTGACAACAAGATTAATTTGAGGTGATTACAAATTCCTTTGTTTGCAATATTACATAAACAACATAATCGTGACAGTGTACACAAAATTGATTTATCCTATTGGTGGTGAGTATGATTTGGTGATCCCAAACAAGTTACGAGCTATTATAGTTAAGCCATCAATAGAACGTTTCTATCGGCCGACCAAGAAAATAACACATTCCATCAATTGGAGAAGGGCTTATTAGAAGGATGTGTTGGATGTGTTCTCGTTGTAAAAAAGTTGGCCATAATCAGGCTACATGTCAGAATCTAATTGCTCCTCTTACATATTAAATGTGTTGTAGGTAACATATATATTATTTATTTCTTTGTTTTCACATTGTTTCTATAGATATTTTTGTTGAATGTTATTAAAAGATAATACATTATTAAGTTATTTCATGATTGTTAATTGTAATGTAAGATTATTTTTGTAGAATGTTATTAAAAGCTAATTAAGATTATTTTTGTAGAATGTTATTAAAAGCTAATTTATTTTGGTTGCTATTTAATTCAAAATTGTGAAATTGGGATTAAATTAAAAGATTTTCAAAATTTGATAAATGGGGACTAAAATATAAATTTCTCAAAAGTAAACATATGTTCGATCACACACAATGTAATACATAATAAATAGAAACCAAATTACAAATTTCAATAAATTAGATAGTGTTTTGACCAAATTGAAAGAATTATAAAGTTTGATGTGGTAACCCATCTTCAGGTCGCACATACAACAATAATGCAACGATATCCTCTATATCTTGACAAAACTTGTACCGTTTGACTTGTTACATAACATACGATACTAATCTGCATAGTGGTTGTATTGTAGTGGTCATTTTGCTATCTAAGTGCAATGTTGGTGACGAATCATAACTATAATATCTCATGAAGCTAAATTGAGAGCACATGCCACCCAATGATCACCTCATATCTAATAGGCATGTACACAATGTCAACTATTGGGTACACCTTACAAGGCACTCCATCATTGTTCCCTTTATGCAATTATCAACCTTCACACCCTGCCACACAACCTAGAGTGTACCAACCTTCACCCTAAAGTGTTGACTGCGGGTGCACACAATATTACAGGTCAGAATACGGAATGTTAAATAAATTACACATAAAATAGTTACACAAATTACAAAACTTACGTATAAATGCAATGAAACAATTATCCAACATTCGGAGATCAACGTTGGACATGACCGTTATTTGTAGGCCACCACAAAAAGGTACTTGTCAATGTCCTGTCAAGAAAACAAAGAACATGTAAGCTAGTGGTCCATTTTATGACAACAAATAGAGAAATTCTAATATGTATTACTTACATCCTTCAACCAAAAATCGTCGTCCATAATACCATGAAGCCATGTCGGTGTAATGTACATTGATCTTATCTCTTCAGAGACATTTTAGTTCTCTATCAGCTACATGAGTTGCCTATAATAGAAGCAACAAGATCAAGGTTGATCCATTGCAAGTTATATTTCAGTAAATGTCTGATTGACTCGTGACCCCTATGCTGCCTTTTAAGAGGATTAGGTCGAGGTGTGCGATTGTAAGACCCTTTTTGTAAACCCTGCCAAATTAACTTCGGACATCAGTAGGATCACAAAGTATAACAAGATTGCTAGACTCAAGTGGACTAGAAGCATCGCTTAGTGCTGATTCACTATCAATTTCGTATGACGAACCTTGCAACTATTATTCTTGCATCAATTGTACTACTTGCCCTAGTTTGGAAGTCATGTCATCTCTATGAGCTCAAAATTCCTCCCAATGTGCATGGACAAAGGACTTAACCTCCATGATCTTGCACACAATATAAAAATTACTTTGTAGCCTCTATGTACCACCCCCTTCCATACATCATTCCAAATACAAAGTCATTCTTAATATTTATATACTATGCTATATCATTATTACATAAGTCCTAAATAGTTATAACTATTAAGAATCCTTAGGCATACAAAATTAAACATATTACAATTTTTCATCACCCAGCTACACTATAAAATTACATGTACCCAAAAATCTCATTTACGCTTAACCATCTATGTTTACCTCCTCTTTCCCTTCTATGTGTTATCTTCTGAAAAATAAAATTTTTATAATAAAGAGTGAGATACAATTTTAGTAAGTAAATCATGCAACTTTTTCTAATGTCAATGTGATACAGAATATAGTTTTTTTTTTTTAAAGCAATCATATTTGCACAAATGGATCAATGAATTTTTAAACTATCAATTAATACAGGAATTCATTCATATTTTAAATATTTTCAAAATGACTCAGTTAATTAGTATCACCTGCACCTACAGTGACCTCAATCCAAAATGTGATAATGTATTTTGCTTAAAGCGGATATTTTTTTCATTTCAAATATAGTAGAAATGTGCATAGCACGTTAAACAGAGTTCTAAATAACTCGCAAGTCCTACTTTTGACAAAAGACTTGGCTAAGTCAAAATAAACATTAATTAATGACTGGAGCTATAAAATCATTTTCATTCATAAACATTCACACATCGACATTATTTTCAACAATCATTTCATGAATTTGGTATCAGCATATAAAACATTCAAAATCCACAATTTTCATATTATTTTCAAATACATGCTTAGATATCATATTATTTCAAAAGCAATAAAAATACGTATACGATTTACTTACTGCAAGGGGAGGGTAATCACTCCCACTAATGATCATCCCGCCTAACTTGGTTTTTCTTCCGGATTTTCATAGCTTAATACCACAAATATAAAAATCATGTATTCTGCTATTCAATTAATCAACTTAAAAGTTTTAAATGCAATATTCATGGAGTTTGTGTTTAAAATTCTTTAGTTATGTATTTCACTAAGTTTAACTAACTAAGGTAATTTTTTTTTCTAATTTTTCACAATTAACTCTTATGGCTAACTTATTCTATTTCACATTTTTAACTACCCTAAATTTATACATTTTCGCCTAATTAAACAAATACGATTTTGATCTAAATATTGTTTATAGCTGGGGTACTGTAGCAAAGACTGTTCATGTCGGGTTTACTCTAACTAAGTACTGTTCATATCGAATTTACTGTACAAATTAAAGTTATTGTAGTACTTTTAAAACACTGTAATACCTTCAAAAATACTATTTTTTCAAGAGCAAAACATCCTAATTTCTTCCTACAAATACTTTAATCAATGCAAATTTAACCTAACACTATATTTTTTACTCAAATTCCACACAATTCTAATATTTCTTACACAAAATTAAGTAATAATTTTTCTAATGAACAATAATTTACATTTCAATTTATACTCAAAATTTAAAATTCAAGCTTTTAACGCGTTAAATGGCTTATTGGTAACTAAAATTTGAAAGAAAATCGCTCAAATTCAATGTTGTTTGGACAAAATTTGAGAAAGAAGAAAAGACCAAGCTTCTGTTTTTGTAAAAAAAGAAGAAGATGAAGTGATACTGGAAAATGAAAAGAAATGGCCAAATTTTATATGTTTTGATATGTGAAATTTTATAAAGATCCTTATTCTTTTTAAAATTTTGAAAAACTTTTATTTTAGTCCCAATTAAAAAAACAAAATTAATTCAAATACTATGTCTTTAATTCAAAATCTAATTATAACCCAATTTTATGAAATTAAATTTGAGTTTAAACATATAACATTATTTTGAGCTCAAAATTTAATCATTCACCCAAAAATTCTAAGTTATATAAAATTTTAATTAAACAAATAACGTCAAATTATTCTATTAAATCTCTTAAATACTACAAATACTACAAATACTACAATTAAAAATTTTCAAAATTGCGGGTGTTACAATTCTCCCCTCCTTACAAAAATTTTGTCATCGAAATTTGATAAGTGTCTTATTTATCACTTATAACTCAACTAGTACCCATTGCATTTACCTAATATGATCATCTTATGAAATCACCATAATACAAGTAATTGAACTGACGAACTTAATTAAACTCGTTGTAATTACCACTTACATTCAAAATGTATGGTAATTTAGTCAAATTAATACATATTTAATGAGTCTATTCTTCTAATACGCATTCATTGATGGTAGTAATAAATATCATTTTTAATAAATCATACTTTCATTGAACAACTCCAATAACAAGTTCCAAAAATAGTAAAATATTATATTATATATCTTATTGACTTGTAGTCCAATCATTATATTTAAGCTTAAAATTTGCATAATCTTGATGCTTAAACTTTACTGTCATCATCCCTTATTCTAAAATATAACATCACCATCTATTATTCTACGATACAACAAAACTTATAATTAACTTCTACAAAATTCTATGTATTACAGATTGACTAAAGTCAATATAACATACAATATGTACGTTGTATATATATCTAAGATCTAAATCTAAGATATCAGAAACATTGTCTTTATAATATAATTTATCTTTATTCTAATCGTCATGATCCCTTAATATCCAATCATTGTCCCATCATAATGTCAAAACATGTTTACTAATATATTGAGTAATATATATTACCTATGCAAAGAATTTCAATAGTTACAAACCATTAAATACGATTATGGTCTAATTTCCACATCAAGAATTGTTATACGTCATTATCTTAGCCACTCTCTACTTATAGAAAGTACAATTTCATACTTAAATTTTTATAACATCATAAGTAAAATTTCTTATAGACACAAATCTTAATTATCAAATAATACGCCATATTATAGTACTTTTGATATTCTTAAAATAAACTTCTAACCATCTCATTCATATCAATCCAGAATTGTATATTTTCAATTCATTTATAGCCTATGATACTTACTGTAACAAAATTATTCTTTAACTTAGGAACATCCAATAATAATTAATTTTTTTTAATTAAATTATTTAACCAAGTCACCCAAATTATTTATTGATACTTTTATTCTTCATCCACTTCATGTTCTAAAATAACACATGTACAAAATATTAAATCTTAAAAATTAAATAATTAAATAATATACTTTTTATAATACCTCATAATTCCACCATATGAACTATAAAATCAATTACAAACTAATGTATCTATATACTATATATAAAGTCATATAAAATAGTATCAATTTTAACTATCTCATCACTTGCTCTAAATTTTTTCAAATTTAAGTTACGGATATGTATATTTAGTAATATCTTAATCATTAAATAAAATCAAATTTCAATACCTTGAGCGAATACAATACCAACTTATATGTTATTTTAATCTCATTAAAATAACTTCATTAATATAAAGAAATTCAATAAAATTATACTCGAGTTATAGTTATACTTAATAACCAAATCTTTCTTCTATTCACCTCGAATAATTCTTTTGTACACCGTTTTATCCATATAATTAATATTCCTTCAATTTCAAACCCCATCAATCATATTAAGTCCACTATCATAAATCTTTGCATATAAAATTCAATATCAATATACATATTAAAATATTTTCACTAATATACCTTTGATATAGATAAATTCTCAATTGAAACCTTTTAAACAACTCACCAGTTAATCTTTCTTCATAAATTATCTTTGTTATCCCTTATTTTATTATTATTATTTATTTATTTTTTTTCAACTATAAACTTTGTTCCCTAAATATCATGAAAATAAATATATTTTATATTTGTGGAATTCCATAATCGTACTCCTTAATCATTGAATAAAATAAATGAATTTGATTTCTTAACTTAAGAAACTATATATTCCTTTTTATGTATAATATGTCAATAAATGTTTGGATCTTTGTAAATTTAATCCAATTTAAAACATCAATTTCACACCTTAAAGATAATTTTTATATTTCTTAAACACTATAGGCATTCATCCAAAAATAGGTTTTTTATTTTATTTTATGATCTTAAATTTCTTCTTTATAATAGTTCTTCAATCTCCTCATAAATTTTCTCATATAAGAACATAAAATGAAATCTTATATCAACCTTATATATTTACAACCTAGATTCCATTCTCAATTAATGAATTATAATTTTCGATAATCAATTCTTATAAATCTCGTAAAACAAAATTCTTATTTCTTATTGTTTGGTATAAGAATAAATAAGATTTGGATTTTATTCTTAATCATAAACTAAACTCATAAATAGTCTCATATCAAAAACCACTTAATAGTATAACCCAAGATAATTCATTTTACAAAAATCATAAATTTTCTTTTCAATACTAGCATAAACTCGAATTAATAATTTTAAATCTTTCCTTAATATTTTATAAATCATAAACAATCACAAAATAATGTTTGAGAAATGGGAAATATATTTCATGACCCAATTACAAGCCTCAATATCTTACTTAGTCCTTTTATACATTTTACTTGGATTCATTTACTAGTTTTATTTTCATTTGTCTCCCCTACTAGGTGAAGAAAACGTTTTATTCTAAAATCTCGCTTCTCGCTGAGACATGTATCAATATTCTTAAAAGAAATTTTATCATACTCCCCCTAAAAGAAAAAATCAAATAACAGTTTCTTAGAACACTACCATTCCGAGCAATATCCTCAATCAACTTCTTTTGCAGTCTCATCATTCTTACCATCCCATTTACGATAAGATGTTTATCCTTTATTGTGGCTTAATTCACTCTCAAGTAATCACATAAACTAAGAAACCCTTTACACCCATTTTTCTAGTAACTTTATGGCCTTAATCACATTGAGCAATCTTTGACTTATCATAACTCATCTCCCACCGAAGCTAAATTTTGATTGGCTCGGAATATTAAACAATATTACCTTAGTAAAATAATTCACTACTACATGATAGATGACCAACCAATTTATTTCTATGATAATATCAAAATCATGCATCTCCAATAGTGATCGATCACTATAATATTTTTATCTTCAAAACTAATCTCTGAATCTTTGTAAATATAATTTATAATTATATTTTACCCATAAAAGTAACAACACACATAACATATTTCATCAAAGAACAAACAAAAGTATAAGCCACAAATGAATGTGTATCCTCATAATCAAATACATTAACCTTCTAGTTAAAGAGAACTATTATACTTATTGCCCCTTCATTAGACACTTATGCATCTTGCTTGGTTAGAGCATAAACTCATCCCTATACTTTTTGCCTTTTATTCTGACTTTCTCTCGTGCTATCTTTTATACCCACTCTTCTAGTTGGACATTCCTTAATTGTATGCCCTTACTTCTTACACACGAAGTAAGCCCCTAACTCTTCGAAACAAATTTCGGGATGCGATTTCCCATAATACTCGCAAAGAGAATTCGGTTTATTTTTTTCTACAATCACACCATACTAATTTGTTTAATTATCATGTAATGAAAAATAACTACTTCAACAAACCTATTACCCAATGGAATTATAAGTATACTTGATGAAACGCTCGTTTTATCTCTATAACGGTGTTCCATCCTCTAAAATGTATATTCTACTTCATAAACTTTTCCAACTTGATATAAACATTAACACCAATTTAAATAAAATAACAATCAAACCATACTTGTACAAAATAAAACTATATTTTCATTACTTTAACAATCTTGGGTTCCAAATTCTAAATTTTTAACTTTAATTTTTTTCTTAACTTTAACAATTTTAGGTTTAAAGAGTTCACTCATACGATTTGGTTAATGATCCAATCTTCTCATTCCTTCATTGTTATTTTTCTCACTTGTACTAGTCTCCTCGAGAAAGGTTTCCCTTACTATTTTCACTTAACACTTATCCCTATCATAAGTGTTATGATACCTCATCTTCCCATACAAATATCTCACTACTAATTTACTACCATTAACACCCTTTTCATACACATGATTCCTATTAGGGCTTTCTTTTTCACTTCTTCAGTCGCCCTTGGACCTAGATCGATATGGGAATAATGGAGAATAGTTCTTGCTAGTTTCGCTCTCTTCTTAGTAATATACAAATTTCCAAGTCCTTTACGAAAGCTCCACCAATCATACCATGTTCACTTTTATTTATACTAATCCATTAATCATACTTTATCCTTAACATAACTACAAACCAAAACCAAACAGGATAAATTTCCTAAAATTATCACAAATATACCGAAGTTAAAACTACACTAACTAAAAAAATTTTGCTTAACATTATTTATTTATTTTTTAACTAGCCTAAAGTTTACAGAATCCTAATTTGACTCTGATTGTAATGTATTGACACTTTTTAAGCCCTGATATCGATTTATTCATCAAATTTTGGTTTTGAAAATTTCATTGACACCAAGTATCAATACATTTGCTTTCATGTATCGATTCATTCTCCTTACGGTATTAATTTAGGTGAGTTCGTAAATAATTTTATACTCTCTAACTCGAAAAGTATCGATACACATAAAGAAAGTATTGATACTTTCTTTATGTGTATCAATACTTTCTTAAAAGTATCAATACTTTCTTTACTTGTATTGATACTATATTTACACGTATCAATACTTTCTTCTTTGTCTCTGATTGCCATAACTATATTTTCTCATTGATTTACTAAATTTCAAACCTTGGTTTTCCTATTAATTCCAATGTTTATATACTCAAATTTTTTAGTCATTCCTAATATCCTCAAATCATTATCTCATCACTTAAGAGCCTACAAAATCTCAAACCTTAGCTCTGATACTACTCTTATAACACCCCCTTACATACATCATTCTAAGTACAAAGTCATTCTTAATATTTACATACTATGCTATACCATTATTACATAAGTCCTAAACAGTTATAACTATTAAGAATCCTTATGCACACAAAATTAAACATATTACAATCTTTCATCACCCAGCTACACTATAAAATTACATGTACCCAAAAATCTCCTCTACGTCTAACCATCTGCGTCCGCCTCCTCTTACTCTTCTATGCGTTATCCTCTGGAAAATAAAATTTTTATAATAAAGAATGAGATACAATCTCAGTAAGTAAATCATGCAAGTTTTTCTAATGTTGATGTGATACAAAACATATTTATTTTCTTTTTAAAGCAATCATATTTGCACAAATGGATCAATGAATTTTCAAGCTATCAATTAACACAAGAATTCATTCATATTTTAAATATTTTCAGAATGGCTCAGTAAGTTAGTGTCACCTACACCCACGGTGACCTAGATCCAGAACGTGATCACGTATTTCACTTAAAACAAATATTCTTTTTATTTTGAACATAACAGAAACGTGCATAGTATGTTAAACAGAATTCTGAATAGCTCACAAGTTCTGCTTTTGACAAGAGATCCGGCCAAGTCAGAATAAACATTAACTAATAACTAGAGCCATAAAATCATTTTCATTCATAAACATTCACACATCGACATCATTTTCAACAATCATTTCATGAAGTTGATATCAGCATATAAAACATTCAAAATCCATAATTTTCATATTATTTTCAAACACATGCTCATATATCATATTATTTCAAAAGCAATAAAAATACATGTACGATTTACTTACTATAAGGGGAAGATAATCACTTCCACTAATGATCATCCTACCTAACTTAGTCATTTTTCTAGATTCTGATAGCTTAATACCACAAATATATAAATCATATCTTTTACTATTCAATTAATCAACTTAAAAGTTTTAAATGTAATATTTGTGGAGTTTGTGTCTAAAATTCTTTAGTTAATGCATTTCACTAAGTTTAACTAAGGCAATTTTTTTTTTCGATTTTTCACAATTAACTCTCATGGCTAACTTATTCTATTACATATTTCTGATTACTCTAAATTTACATATTTTCACCTAAATAAACAAATACGGTTTTGATCTAAATACTATTTATAACTGGATTACTATAGCAAAGACTATTCATGCCTCATTTACCATAGCTAAGTACTATTTATATCGGATTTACTGTATAAATTAAAGATATTGTGCAAACAGTTACTGTAACACTTTCAAAAATACTATAGTACCTTCAAAAATATTGTTCAACCAAAACATCATAATTTCTCCCACAAACACTTCAATCAATGCAAATTTAATATAACACTACATTTTCTACTCCAATTCCACATAATTATAAAGTTTCTTACGCAAAATTAAGTGTTAATTTTTTTAATGAACAGCAACACACATTTCAATTCATGCTTAAAATCTAAAATTCAAGTTTCTTGAGCATTAAATGGCTTACCGATAACTAAAATTTGAAAGAAAATCACTTAAATCCAAAATTGTTTAGATGAAATTTATGAAAAAGAAAAGACAGTGATACTGGAAAATGAAAAAAAATGGCCAAATTTTATATGTTTTGATAAGCAAAATTCATAAAGATCCTTATACTTTTTAAAATTTTGAAAATAATCTAAAATTTTAAAAAATTTCATTTTAGTCCCAATTAAAAGAACAAAATTAATTCAAGCACTATATCTTTAATCCAAAATCTAATTATAACTCAATTTTATGAAATTAAATTTGGGTTTAAACAAATAACACTATTTTGAGCCCAAAATTCAGTCAATCACTCAAAAATTTTAAGTGATATGAAATTTTAATTAAATAAATAACATCAATTATTCGATTAAATCTCCTTAATACTACAAATGCTACAATTACACATTTCCAAAATTGCGGGTATTACACTCTAAGCCTAAAATGTTGACGGTCTATAATCATCGAAGTGGGGAGTGTTCTGTGAGGCAGAAAGATCATCACTGACGTATGCATCGGTTGACTGTGTTAACATATGTAGGGTTGCATAATCATATCTATCATCTGTATCGGGCGACTACGGTGTTTCTAGAATCGATCATTGCGTTTGTGTGCCTTGTCATACAATATGAATATTATGAACACATGTGTTTAATTTAATATAGAAACAATTCATTAAAGGGATTACACATGTAACATCCCTAATTCACTAAAAATTTTGACAGAGTTTCCTCTTATAAAATGGACATTTCCCAAAATTTAAAATCTGCAAATTAAATTTTAAAAATTTTTAAAAGAGTATTCAATTCTAACAACTTCGTCTCAACCTAAAAAATAATCAATGTTTATTACTTAAGTATTTATCTACTAATTTAAAACTATACAAGTTATATTCCAATATTTACATATACAAAAATGCAATAAAATTCTCTAGGTGAATACCTCTAATTCTCTTCAACTATTCTGTCTCTAGCCTCGCCCAGAACCTAAGAAGTAAGAGCGAGCTAATACCCAGTAGATATTTAGTAAATTTGAAATATAGCCTAATTTATTGCCAAATTGCTTTTTTGACTTATTTTTGAATAAATGTAACAAACATATCCTAACTGATTATAGATTTTCACAATGATAAAACTAATATAACAAACAAACCCCCACCTAATATTAATTACAAAAATCATTTTTATCTTAATTACTTAAATTAA
>JAXCLQ010071403.1:0-12140 GCA_035584115.1 Cedrela odorata
CATTTTAAATCTACTACATTTTCCAAACTTACAAAACTAGGCTTATACAGTGTTGAACGTAAATTACAGATGTTACATATATATATATATATATGCATGTATGTATGTATATTACAACGTTTTTCGGAAAACACATTTGGTGGAAAATTTTCGAATTAGTCAAATATTGTCGTTTTCCGACAACATTGGCATTATCACGTTTTGAAACACTCCCAATTATCTCACACAAACTCAGTCTACCGAAAATCGCCGAGATTCAATTTCAATTCAACAATACGCTATTTCAAATCCACAAATAACATCAATTTATACATATATATATATATATAAATTTTCCACTAATTAACACAATATCCATTTCTCATTTAAAACACTATATATACATTAATAAAATATAAATTCCTAATTTCCTAACTACAAAATTAACATCACTAATATAGTCTTATCCATCTCTAATTTTCCTTAGTACACATTAACGTTAATAACATGAATTTTTGGTCATATCTAATTTCCTACTACAATTAGCACTATTAACATGAATTTATTCATATCAAATTTTCCTACTATAATTAGGTATTAAAACATCAATTTGCTCATATTTGATTTCCTACTACAATTATGCTCATGACATACACATGTTCTAATTTCTACTAATTTCCAACATTATATACAATTTAAAGCAATATCCATTTCAAATCTCCTAATCATAATTTAACATGAGTAATATAAATTCTACTACAATTACCTTAACAATTCACTAAACATGCTATACCAAAATAATAAAATTATAATTAAAGGCAACTCAAAACTCACCAATTTCTTCTTTTCCCTCTTCTTTCCCTTTCTTTCTTCACTCTTTCTCCCTTGTATGTATCCTTCATTTTGCCTTTCCAAATTGAAAACACCAATTATAACTTAATTTTAATTGCTTAAAACACATAACTTGGATGAGTTTAACAAATCCAATGGCCCTCACTTTGCCATCTAATTTCCATAAAATATTAATTAGTTTTAATTGCTTAAAACACATGGAAGGTTTGGATTAATTCAACCAATCCAAAGAACCACATTTAGCCACCTCATTTTTCACTAAACTTATTCTTTATTCATCCTTATCTACAACTTCAAAACATGCCTAGAATTGTGCCAAGTGGATAGATTGTGAATACAATTTAAGCAAAACCTAATATTTTATTCATTTATTTATTTATTTTACTTTGTTACATACACACACACACACACACACACACACACACACACATATATATATATATATTTAAACTTGGGTTTGGACTTGGGTCTATCTTATTATATATACATCTACATATATGTAGATGTATATATATATGTATATGTATATGTATATGTATATGTATATGTAGATGTATATATAATAAGATATACCCAAGTCCAAACCCAAGTTTAAATATATATATATATATGTGTGTGTGTGTGTGTGTATGTAACAAAGTAAAATAAATAAATAAATGATATGTAGATGTATATATGTATATGTATATGTATATGTATATATACATATACATATACATATACATATATACATCTACATATACATATACATATACATATACATATATACATCTACATATACATATACATATACATATACATATACATATATACATCTACATATATATATATATACATCTACATATATATATATATATACATCTACTTATATATATATATACATACACATCTACATATACATATATATATACATATACTTATATATCTATACATATACTTATATATATATACATATATACATATACATATATACATATACATATATATATACATATATACTTAGCCCACTTAATTTTATTTTAATTCATAACCTGAAATTTCAAAAATAATCTTGTTGATAATAAAATTTTCATTTCTACCCTTCATGGCTACTACATCTTCAAGTTTACAAAAATACCCCTTATACATTTACTTTATATCATTTCTTAATAGTCATGAGTTTTACAAAAGAAATCGTGGGTGTTACAATTCTCCCCTCCTTACAAAAATTTCGTTCTTGAAATTTAATAAGCCTTTTCTTCTTCATTGGAAAAGCTGAGGATATTTTTCTTGAATTTCCGCTTCTTGTTCCCATGTGGCTTCCTCTACATCGCGATTCCTCCAAAGTACTTTCATTAAGGGGATCTTCCTAAAACATAATTGTTGATCCTTATGGTCTAGAATCTGAATAGAAACCTCTTCATAAGTTAGATCTCTTCTAAGCCGCAGTGGTTCATAACTTAGCACATGTGTAGGATTAGTAATGTACTTGCGCAGTATTGATACATGAAATACATTATGCACTCCAGACAAAGATGGTGGGAGGGCAAGCATATAAGCCACATCCCCCACTCTTTCTAGAATCCCAAACTGACCAATAAATCTAGGGCTTAACTTCCCTTTCTTATCAAACCTCATAACCCATTTCATTGAACCCACTTTGAGAGTTACCTTTTCTCCCCCAACAAATTCCAAGGGCTTTCTTCGGATATCAGCATAACTCTTTTGTCTATTATGCGCAGTTTTGATTCTTTCTTTTATTTTCTCAACCACTTCATATGTTTGTTGAACAATCTCCGGTCTTAAAACTTTTCTTTCTCCGACCTTATCCCAATAAAGTGGCGATCTATACTTCTTTCCATATAGTGATTTATATGGAGCTATGCCAATAGTGGATTGAAAACTGTTGTTATATGCAAATTCCACTAATGGTATATATTCATCCCAGCTACCCTTGAAATCCAACATGCATGCCTGCAACATATCTTCTAAAATCTGAATAGTTCTCTCCGATTGTTCGTCAGTTTGCGGGTGAAAAATAGTACTAAAGTTTAATTGAGTACCCTTAGTCACATGTAAACTTCTCCAAAATTTAGAGATAAATCATGGATATCCGAAATAATAGAAACATGCACCCCATGTAATCAGACAATTTTTTTTAACATATAATTGCGCATACTTGTCCATCGAATAAGTGGTACGCACATGAAGGAAGTGTGCCAATTTCGTCAACCTATCCACAATTACCCATATTGCATTATAACCCTCAGGAGTTCTTGGTAAGCCCATAACAAAGTCCATAGTTATGCGTTCCCATTTCCACTTTGGCACCATCAATGGCCTTAACAAACTTAACGATCTCTAATGTTCCGTTTTAACTTGTTGGCAAGTCAAACACTGCTCCACAAATTGTGCAACATTAAGTTTCATCTTGGGCCACCAAAATCTGGCACCTCTATACATCTTTGTGCTACTATAATGCATAGTATACTGAGAATTATGAGCTTCATTCAAAATTTCCTGCTGTAGGCCATCATTCCTAGGCACACAAAGTCTTCCTTCAACATACAATGCCCTATCCTCAGCTATTCCGAACCCCTTTCTTCCACCTTCTGGAACTTCCTCCAAAACCTTCTTTAAATACTGGTCCGCTTTTTGAGCATTTTTAATTCTTTGGATCAAAGTTGGTTGCACTATCAAATGGGTCATATATGAGTTATCAGCCTTCTTTACTACTTCAACTTGATTTCTATCAAGGTCCAATAAAATCTGCCTCTAAATGGTTATAAATACAGCTAACTGTTTCGAAGATTTTCTACTCAAAGTATCAGCCACTACATTTGCTTTCCTGGGATGATAATTAATTGTACAATCATAGCCTTTCACTAATTCCAACCACATCCTTTGCCTCATATTCAACTCTTTTTAAGTAAACAGATACTTCAAACTTTTATAGTCTGTAAAAATTTGGCAGGTTTCTCCATACAAATAATGCCTTTAAATCTTTAAGGCAAAAACCACCGCTGCCAGTTCAAAATCATGAGTAGGATAGTTCTGTTCATGATCCTTAAGTTGCCTAGAAGTATAAGCCACAACCTTTTTGTGTTGTATCAATACACAACCCATACATTTCTTTGAGACATCACTATATATCACAAATCCTCCATTGTTAGATAGAATTGTCAAAATCGGTGCTGTCACTAAACGATTCTTAAGCTCTTGAAAACTTTTTTCACATTCCTCACTCCATACAAATTTTGTATCTTTTAGAGTTAGCTTTGTCAAGGGTGAAGCCAACCTAGCAAAACCCTTCACAAATCTCTAATAATATCCTACTAAACCTAAGAAACTTCTTACTTCCGTGATCGTTGAGGGTCGCTCCCAATTAACTATTGCTTCAACTTTAGCCAAATCAACATATATCCCATCCTTGTTCACCACATGCCCAAAAACACTACTTGCTTATGCCAGGATTCGCACTTTTTAAACTTAGCGTACAATTTTTTCTCCTTAAGTGTTTAAAGTATTATCCTCAAATGTTCCTTATGATCCTCATCACTCTTCGAATACACCAATATATCATCAATAAATACAATAACAAATTGATCCAAGTATTGCTGAAACACCCTATTCATTAAATCCATAAAGACTGCTGGGGCATTTGTTAACCCAAAAGGCATAAAAAAAATTAATAATGTCCATACCGAGTACAAAAAGTAGTCTTTGGTACGTCATCATTCTTAACTTTAATCTGGTAATAACCTGACCTCAAATCAATTTTGAAAAATGGACTCGCTCCTTGCAACTGGTCCAACAAATCATCAATCTGAGGCAAATGATACTTATTCTTTATTATGGTTTGATTTAATCTCCTATAATCAATACACAATCTTAAGGTAGCATCTTTCTTCTTAACAAACAACACAGGAGCACCCCAAGATGAAATACTAGGGCATATAAAACCCTTATCTAACAATTCCTATAGTTGACTCTTTAATTCTTTTAACTCCACAGGCGTCATTCTATAAGGTGCTATAGAAATGGGTGACATACCTAGTGCTAACTCAATACCAAACTCAATCTCCCTGTCAGGAGGTAACCTGGGCAAATCTTTTTGGAAACACATTTCGAAATTCTTAGACTACAGGTATATCCTCCACACACGTTTTAATTTCACCCTCGTAACAACATAAGCTAAGAAACCTTCACACCTCTTTTCTAATAACTTCGTGGCCTTAATTGAATTTATCAACCCTTGACTTACTACTAATCGTCTCTCCCCAAAACTAAATTCTGGTTAATCCGGAATGTTAAACACTACTTCCTTAGTAAAATAATTTATTACCGCTTGATAGGTGACTAGCCAATCCATTCCTAAAATAACATCAAAATCACACATCTCAAGAGGAAATAAATCTACAATAAATTTTTGCTCCCTCATACTAATTTTACAAGCTTTGTAAACCCATTGTTTCATCACACTTTCACCCATAGGTGTGGTCACAGACATCACATACTTAAAAGATTCAGGAGGTTAATCAGAAAAATAACCAAATGCACACGACACAAAAGAATAGGTAGCACCATGATCAAACAATACTTTAGCTTCTTTATTAAAAAGAGTTAGTGTACCTGTTGCCACTTCGTTTAACGCTTATGTATCCTGCTTGGTGAGAGCATAAACATGTCCCGGTACCTTTTACTTCTTGTTTTGGTTTTCTACTCCATTATCTTTAATATCCAGCCGCCTATTCAGACAGTCTTTAATTGTATGCCCTTGCTTCCTGCAACCAAAGCAAGCTCCAGACACGCGATGGCAAATTCCAAGATGGAATTTCCTACATGATTCACAAGGAGTATGCGTCCTCTACGTTACTTGCCTATTACTTCCCATATCTCTAGGGTTTCCTCCTCTTGGAACATGTTTACCTACACTACCCCGTTGAAATAGAGGTCTTTATGTTCTAACACTATTTCCCCTTGTCTCACATCTCCTCTCTTCCTAATGTACTGTTCCTGAGCTTTTTAAAACTCTAACAAATCCCTTTCTGCAATAATTGCTCGGTCCACCAAATCCGCATACACATTCAGTTTCAAGATAGGTAACCGTGACTTGATTACTTGACGCAATATTTTTAGGAAACTCTTACATTTACTTTGCTCATTTGCAACTACGGTCGTAGCAAATCAAGACAAAGCTGTAAATTCTACCTTGTATTCCATGATTTATCTCCCTGCACAAGTTTTAGGAAGTTCGCCTTTATATTATCTCGAACTCGTTGTGAAAAATATTTCTCTAAGAAAGCTTCCTCAAATAACTTCACGTAATCGGTCTCCCCTCCAACTGAGTTCTCAACAGTCTAGCTTTGGACTCCCACCAATGATTTGCTTCTCCTTATAATAGAAACGAAGCAAAAACTACTTTTTACTCCTCACTACAACCAAGAGCAGTAAGTATTTTCTCTATTTACTTAATCCATGCTTCCGTCACCATTAGATTTGTGCTTCCTCTAAATATTAGTGGATGCAACTTCTTAAATTGCTCTAAAGTCACTACCCTATTACTATACTCCTCGCCATTAGGTCGGTTCCCACTATCTTGACCTCTTAAAGCATCACTGCTTCAAGCAATTCCCTCAATCAATTTATTTTATTGTTTCATCATCATGTTAATGATAGGATTCTCATCTCTGGCATCACTTACAGGTTCCCCCGTTCTATTAACATTCTAAGGGGCTCTTGAGCTTGATGCATTAGCTTTTAATTTTTCTCTACGAGACATTTTTCTCTGTTGCAATAACTATATTAGATATATATAAGTCATTAATATTTAAGGGATACAATAATACATTAGAATTTTCTTTATTAATCCACACTCTACTAAGAAATAAATATAACATAATCCAACAATTCTTCAATGCAAAATTATAATGCAATAACATACTATATATATCATTATATCAAAAATATTACAAGATCATTCTTACATTAACTATAGAAATTTACAATCTTTTTTTTTTAAAAGGTAGCAACATAAAATGTACAACAAAAAGAACAACCTAATAACTAAAGTCATAACTACAAAAAGACTAGAGTACATATACAATAATACAGATAAAACATCTTAGTAAGTTTAGGTCTAACACTCCACCAATCATTTGGATCCCTCACTAACTTCGACGGTTCAAAAGGTATTCCTATTTTGGAGGGAAAAGGTTCTAATGTTACTCATCTTCTCTCACTAGTCTTATCCAATGAGCTACGATACACCATTCTTGCCCAACTTTTTGTGGTTCTAAAAACATTATTATACCTCCTTATTCAATGTATACGCCGGACCACAAGTTTATTCTGATTCACTCCCTTGCTATAAACCCTTAAACCCTTAAATGCATCATTCTTAACTTCCTCAAAAACTCCTAGACCTAGATCAGTGTCCAAAAACTACATGTTTCCTCCCCGATACCCTCTGTGATAACTAACACTTACTCTCGCTCTATTCTTATCCGGCCAAAGTTTCCTTAAGTCTTTCACAAGAACACCTCCTAAAGCACATTGTTTTCTTTTGTCCACACACGTCCATAAGTCATACTTAATCCTAGCCATCTACATACAAAATGAAATAAGGTTAGATCCCATGACATTTAAAGAAATCTACTAACTAAACATTTATTATATATATATAAATATATATTATACCATTATGTGTGTGTATGTGTATTTGTTCACACTTCCTAATTAACCTAAAGTCTACAGAATCATAACTTAGGCTCTGATACCACTAACTGTCACACCACTTTTCTTACATTTAACTATTAAAAAAAAAACTATTATATATATGTAATATACAAGGCATTACTTTTATTACACAAATCCTACATAGTTCAAATAACAAAAGTTCTTATCCGTACAAGTCTATACATATTACACTCCTTATCACTTAGCTAACCTACAAATTACATATATAAAAAAAAAGAAAACTTCAAATACTCATAGTACCCTCGCTTGCGTACTTGGTCACCTTTATATGCTATTATCTGAAAAATAAAATTTTTACAATAAAAAGTGAGATATAATCTCAGTAAGCAAATTATGCATGTTTTTATATGTCGATACAGTATAGAATATTACTTTTTAAACAATCAATGCATTTTCAAAATTTTCCAAACACATAGAATTTATTGATAATATAAACACATTCAAAACTGCATAAACAGTTAATGTCACTTACACCCATGGTGACCCGGATTCATAACGTAATTACATGTTCTGCATGCAGCAGTTATTCTCATATCCATATAATAGAAATGCGCACAACACGTTAAACAGAATTCTTATTAGTCCACAAGCCTCGCATTTAACATGAAACCCAACTAGATCAGAATAGCATATCTAATGACTAAGTCATAAAAATACATTCTTATTCTAACACTTCATACATCGACAACACTTCATATTTATTTTACAAATGCGATATCGGCATATAACATTTAAATTCACAAATTTTCAATTTTCATTTCATAACACCATATCGGTGCACCAACATGAAAAAATCACATTTTTATCATAACATCGGATATCGCATAATTTCAAAACATAAAAATGCATGCATGATCTACTTACTTTCGTTCCCGTTTTTCCAAGTACATTCCTAGATCAATAGTGTGTACCTAAAATCAAATTAACACAATTTATTTTAGTTACACATTAATTCTTGCGGCCATATCACTACAACATCCACATTTCCAACTCAACACTTCATGAATTTCTAAAATAGATTTACCACCATACTCACTCCATTCAATCATTTCATATATACCTATACATATATATATGTGTGTGTGTGTGTGTGTGTGTGTGTGTTTGTATGTACATTATAATAAATTTCGAAAAACAAATTTGCAAAAAATTTTCAAATTCGTCAAATATTGTCGTTTTCCTACAACACTGGCATTATCACGTTTCGAAACACTCCCAATTATCTCCCACAATCTCAGCCTACCGAAAATTGTTGAGATTCAATTCTAATTCAACAATACGCTATTTTAAATCCACAAATAACATCAATATATATATATATATATATAAATTTTCCACAAATTAACACAATATCTATTTCTCATTTAAAACACTATATACTCATTAACCCAATATAAATTTCTAATTTCCTAACTACAAAATTAACATCACTAATATAATCTTATCCATCTCTAATTTTTCTTAGTACACATTAACGTTAATAACATGAATTTTTGGTCATATCTAATTTCCTACTACAATTAGCACTACTAACATGAATTTATTCATATCAAATTTTCCTACTACAATTAGGCATTAAAACATCAATTTGCTCATCTTTGATTTCCTACTACAATTATGCTCATCACATACACATGTTCTAATTTCCACTAATTTCCAACATCATATATAATTTAAAGCAGTATCCATTTCAAATCTCCTAATCATAATTTAACATGAGTAATATAAATTCTACTACAATTACCTTAACAATTCACTAAACATGCTACACCAAAATAATAAAATTATAATTAAAGGCAACTCTAAACTCAACAATTTCTTCTTTTCCCTCTTCTTTCCCTTTCTTTCTTCGCTCTTTCTCCCTTGTACGCATCCTTCCTTTTGCCTTTCCAAATTGAAAACATCAATTATAACTTAATTTTAATTGCCTAAAACACATGGATGGCTTGGATAAATTTAACAAATCCAATGGCCCTCACTTTGCCACCTAATTTCTATCAAATATTAATTAATTCTAATTGCTTAAAACACATAGATGGCTTAGATCAATTCAACCAACCCAAGGGACCACATTTAACCACCTCAATTTTTACTAAACTTAACATTTATTCATCCTTAACTACAACTTCAAAACATCCCTAGAATTGTGCCAAGTGGATAGTTTAGATTAAAGAAAATGAATTGTTAGGATTATGAAGAGAATTTAAGCAAAACCTAATATTTTATTCATTTATTCATTTATTTTACTTTTTTGCATATATATATATATATATATATTTAAACTTGAGCTTGGGCTTGGGCTTGGGCTTGGGCTTGGGCCTATCTTATTATATATACATATACATATATATAAGTTTAGGCTTGGGCCTGCTAATTGGATTGGGCCTAAAATGTGTGTGTGTGTGTGTGTGTGTATTATATTCTTGACCCACTTAATTTTATTTTAATCCATAACTTAAAATTTCAAAAATAACCTTGTTGATAATAAAATTTCTATTTTTACCATGGCTATTACATCTTCTAGTTTACAAAAATACTCTTATACATTTACTTTATATCATTTCTTAATAGTTATGAGTTTTACAAAAGAAATCACGGGTGTTACATTAAGTCTTGCCTTTTGCTCCTCAAAAAGTTAGGCACCAATCTTGACAGTTTTCTGAGGGTTTTCTTAGATCAAAATAACGGATTCGAGTTCTTCTGCAAGCTCTAACACAAACGGCCTATCACTTCGCTCGATTTCTTGGCGCAACCCCTTTGTGATTGGTTAGTCTCGTAAGTCCTTTTTCTCAGCTCCAAGAACTTCTCTCCAAGGATGTTTAGATAGGAAAAAAGAATTCTTAGAGAAGATTGCAAAGCATAATTGAGCCTTTTTTTAACTCCTTTTAATAATTCCAATCCCATCTTCTGCTCAGAATTTCAACTTCAGATACTGTATACTCTCTACTGCTTTTGTAGTTCGAAGGAAAGGTTTCCTTAGAATCATGGTGTAAAGCATTTTAAGGTCAACCATCTGGAACTTCACCACTGTAGTTTTTTTATACGGCCTTTCTCCCATGTGATAAGTAGTTGCACTATCTCTAACGGGTAAATGCATGATTCCCCAAAACCAAAAAGAGTGGTTTCAGCAAGCCTTAACTTTAGATATTCAATCCCCAAAGAATCCAGAGTTTCTTTAAAGATAATAGTTGTCGAACTCCTTGTGTCCACTAGGAATTGTCTGACTTGAGTTGTTCCCACTGTCAAAGTTATTACTAGGGCGTCATTATATGGATAATGCACTCTCATTTCATCTTCGTCCATAAACATGATGGGCACCGAGATGATTTTATGCTTCTTCTGTCACACCTCTTTCTTACTATCTGCAAATACATGACCACGTATACTACATACAACATTACTCTTTTATTTACACAAAACTTAAACATATCTAGTCCACAAAATTTTTTTCTTTTCTTTTTATATACATACAAGTGTATACATAATACAACCCTTTGTAATACAAAGAGAGTGTCAAGTACTAACCTACAAGTCTACACACCCTACTTAGCTAACTTACAAATTACATATATCAAAATAAAACTACGAATATGCCTACATCCTCGCTTGCGTACTCGATCATCCTTATGTGCTAATATCTGAAAAATGAATTTTTCAATAAAATGTGAGATAAACATCTCAGTAAGCAAATCATGCAAATGCTATATGTTGATGTAGTGTAAAACATGACGACTTAAACAATCAATACATTTCAAACAAGTTCATTCAGAATTCAAACATAATCATGGCGGCTTAGTCAATTAGTGTCACCTGCACTCACGGTAACCCGGTTACAGAATGTGATCACGTGTTTCACTTAAAGCGGAGATTTTCATTTACATATAACAGAAGCGCGCACGACACGCTAAACAGAATTCTTACTTGCCTACAAACCTCGCCTTTAACGCGAGATCCAGCTAGATCAGAATAACGTAACTAATGACTAAGCCATAAAAACAATTTTATTTCATTCAAACTTGTGCACATCGACAACATTTCATAAACATTTCATAAATGCGATAGCGGCATTCAACCTTTTAAAAATTATGGCAAAACTGTGGCACATACCATTTTCAAAACCCCGGTTGCCATTTTAAAACCCCGGCCACCATTTCTAAAAGTCCGGTCGCTGTTTTAAAACAACATCAAACATCGCACAGTTTCAAAACATTAAAAAAAAACATGCAAGCACAATTGACTTACCTTCCCGCTCTCCTCGAGTATATTCTTATTTTAACGGTGTGTACCTAAAATAAATTAACACAATCTATTTCAGTTTTCAATATTTTTACCTTCTACACTTGCAATAAATGCATACCATTCAAAACCGGCAATGTATTTTGACCTAAATTTTTGGCGACACATCCTATTATGAGTCTAGTTTCTATCGCACTTTACGGATTAAGATTTCGACTCTGATTAGCTAAGTTACGCCAAATGTTCGACACATGACGCATTAAGGCAGAATACGTCATCTGCAGAACCCTTATTTTCAAAAATTCATTGCAGTCTCATTCCTTTACAAAATAAGC
>JAXCLQ010071405.1:0-12139 GCA_035584115.1 Cedrela odorata
AATTTATATATATATATACATAAGGATGATATCCCTAGACCGTATGACACGATTGGTTCTAGGGCATATCTCCAACAAATGTAACAAAAGATTTCCTGCTCAAAACATTTGCTACTACATTAGCTTTCCCTAGATGATATTCAATAACCAAGTTATAATCTTTAATTAACTCTAGCCATCTCTACTGTCTCAAATTCAAATCTCGTTGAGTAAGAAGGTATTTCAAACTCTTATGGTCTGTAAAGATCTGACACTGCTCCTCATATAAATAGCGTCTTCAGATTTTTAATGCAAAAACTACTACAACAAGTTCTAAATTTTGGGTAAGTTAATTAACCTCATGCTGCTTAAGCTGTCTTGAAGCATAAGCAATTACCTTCCTATTTTGCATCAATACACAGCCTAATCCTTGCTTAGATGCATCGCTATACGCAACATAACCACCTCTCCGTGTAAGAAGTGTCAAAATCGGAGCAGAGGTGAGTTGATCTTTCAGTGCTTGGAATTTTTGCTCATTAATCGGAGCAGAGGTGAGTTGATCTTTCGATATAAGAAGTGTCAAACTGAATTCCTTTTCTCGTTAATCATTTCAACGTGGTGGCCAATAAGGAAAAACCTTCCATGAACCAACGATAGTAACCCGCCAACCCTAGAAAGTTTCTAATCTCTGTAACATTCTTTAGTCGTTCCCATTGTACTATTTTAAGGTGTTGAGTATGCTCTCTTTTATTTTTGGAGTACACTAGAATATTATCGATGAAGACAATCACAAACTTGTCTGAGTAAGAATGGAAGACACGATTCATGAGATCCATAAATGTTGCTAGAGCATTAGTTAACCCAAATGGCATTACTAGAAACTTATAACGCCGTATCTCGTTCTAAATGCAGTCTTATAAACATCGCTCTCCCTAATCCTTAACTGATAGTATCCCAATCTCAAGTCGATCTTAGAAAATACAGTCGCTCCTTGCAACTGGTCAAAAAGATCATTAATACAGGGCAATAGGTACTTATTCTTAATAGTCATCTTATTCAACTGACGGTAATCAATGCACAACCTCAAAGTACCGTATTTCTTCTTTACAAACAATACAGGTGCTCCCCAAGGTGAAAAACTAGGTTTAATGAAACCCTTATCAATAAACTCTTACAACTGAACCTTGAACTCTTTAATCTCTGCTGGAGCCATACGATAGGGTATCATAGAAATTGGGTTAGCTCCAGACATAGGGTATCATGGAAATTGGGTTAGCTCCAGACATAAGATCTATGCCAAAGTTAAACTCTCGTTTATGAGGTATTCCAGGTAGTTCATCTGGAAATACATCTGGAAATTCATTTACAATAGGGGTATGCTCTAGTTGTTTCTCTTGAATTGATGTATCCACTACCTACGCCAGGAATGCCTTACAACCTTTCTCGAATAACCGCTTTACTTCCAAAGCTGAAATTACACAAGAAGAAAGTACTTTGTGCTCACCAACCCAAACCATCTCAGGTTCACTCAGCTTCTGGAACGTCACTTGCTTAGTAAAGCAATCTACTGAGGCTTGATGTTGTGATAACCAATCTATTCTTAGAATGGCATCAAAGTCTTGAATTTTTAATGGAATGAGATCTACCTCTAAGGTAGTCTCTCTCACTTTCACCTCACACTGTCTAAACATAGTCTTTCTGAGTAATCTCTATCCTAGTGGTGTATGTACTACTAGTTTCTGGTCTAATGGACTTAACTCTTGATCTGCATGTTGTGCAAATGATGTGCTTATGAAAGATTTATTAGATCCAGGGTCAACAAGAATGTATGCAGGCTGACCAAAGATCAACATCGTACTTGCGATCACATCTAGATTAACTTGAGCCTATTCTTGGTTTAGTACAAACACTCTAGTTTGAACCCTAGGCTGGTTTCTCTGTACACCCTGAGCTGATAAACTACTACTAGACCTAGATCTCCTATTAGGTGGAACAAAAGTCTGAGCTAGATGTCATTGCTGAGGAAATGTAGAAGGTTGACCTTGAGCAAAAGGTCTAGTCAACTCAGGTTTCCCTAAACTTGGACAATTCCTTATAATATGCCATGTCTGTCCATAATGGAAACATGTCGATGGAAGACCACATGCGCCACTGTGATGCTTCCTACAAAGAAGACATCTACTAGCTCCCTATATCTGCTGAGAATCTGAATCAAACCTTGAAGCAACTGATCCCGATCTAAATCTAAATCCTAGGGATCCGCGTGGAGAGAATGGTGAATTACTAGTGGGACTTGGCACAGAAGCACTGCTAGATGAACCACTGCTACGGCTCTTCTTTGACGACTGGCCTATAGAAACATTCAGATCATTTCTCTTCTGAAAACCAACTCTCACCCTTTTTTCCTCTATCAACTTCTCTGCTTGTAGTGCTAACTGCACCATTTCTCGGTAACTCTGCATATCGATCACTAGCATTCACTCTTTGATGTCTAAGTTTAGTCCTGTCTTAAACTTGGCATAAAGTGTCTCCTCATTGGCAAACTTTGGAACAAATTCTATTAACTCTCTCAGCTGAGTCTCATACTCTACTAGAGTTTTGCCCATCTGTCTCATATTCAAAAATTCCTATCTTTTTTTATTACTATAGTAGTGAGTGAAATACTGATTTTGAAACTCTTCCAGAAAATCAGCTCATGTTAATTGTGTCCTAGATTTGGCCAATATGTTATGCCACCAAGTAGCAGCACTATCCTGTAACAATCGTATAGGTACTCTCATCTTATCCTCATCTACAATGTCTATGTCCTGCAGATTCTGCTGTATACTCTTAGCCATCTACTTGCTACTACTACATTAGAAGATCCTGAGAAAGACTCACAACCCAACTATCTTACTTCCTTAATTAGCTTAGAAAGCCTGTACACTAGTCTAGAAGATTCTACTAGGACTGTAGGAGCTGTTGGCACTAGAGGTGCCATCATCGGTTCATTGGGTGGTTCTCCCAAAGAAACTTGCTCAGGCTGAGCTTGAATTTGGTTCTGGGCATTCCAATATGCCATAAACGCTGTCCACATCTCTAGTGGCATATTAGCAGACATTTCCATTCTAGGCTGTGGAAATGGAGCTGCTTGTTCAGGTTAAGGAAATTGAGGTACATATGAGGAATCTGTCGGTTCCTCTTCAGATAATAATAACCTACAGGATCTACCTCTTCCTCTTCCTGTACGTGGAGGCATATTTTACAAAAAGATAAATGAAATTCGATCATATGTGCTTCATAACAACATATGCTTATTTATAACTGGACTCACTTAGTGTTCACTGGATTACTTAAAAATCATTTTTAAAACTGTGTTCAACCCATTTAAAAACATCAAACTGTTTTCAAAACATTTATAAGCACTTTTCAAAACCAAGTGCTCTGATACTACTAAAATTGTCACGGCTCGACCTTGGGATCCTCCTTTGACAATTGCCATAGACCTCATGATACACTCTCTATATCCAGAATGTACCACAAGAGCCTGTAAAGTTACCAATTCAATTCCCCACACTTGAAAACATTTTATAAACATACTTCCCATCCATGGGAGCATTATCAAATAATTGACTTCCGTGATCAATTCATCTACAATATGTTAAATCATTATAAATATCAATTCAACATCTTTCATATGAGTTGAACAATATAAATAAGTTTTTGCAAAATCAATTAGTTTACAATTCTCCTTAAAATCCAAAATAACACAATGTCCAAAATAAATACAAACGCAGGAAAATACAAATCCAGAAAATTACATATCCAGTGGACTCATGACGTACATGTGAGTCAAGATAAGAAAATAAAACCTACCCAGTGTGGCGTATACTCTCTACTGCCACAACAAGTCCAGCGAGGACTAGAACTCCTAGCCTGAAAGTTGTAATTGTCAGGAGTGAGTATACAACTATATTCAGTGAGTAAACGCATATATATATATATATAGATATACATACATGAACACACATTTCCAAGTTCATCGATATTGGGATTTCATTCATTAATATGCTTAAATACGTATATACATATTCATGAACATCAATTATTTGTAAAACAAATATTGGTTTGCACTTATTTTCATACATACAACACAGGAGGGCCATATTATCTCAATCGTTACCTTAGCCAAGGTAACGCCGAAAATCCATCAGTGAGCTTGTTATGCATAAAATATATGTAGTGCATTTTTTTAAATCAGAAAACCATTTCGTATACATTTTAAAATCAGTTATTTCATATAAAGATATAGTTATAAAATAAGCCTGTCTTACTGATGTTGGCCTGAGTAGTCACTTGGTAATAATAGCGACTATCCTTGTCATATCCGTCAAATCCATGAGATCCTTATCAAGTTGTCATGACTTTCCACAAGGTCTCTATAACAGCACATAGTGGGTTTACCATGGGTTAAACCCCTTATATCAGCCCCACTGCGGCTCCACTCACCTATGTGGCTTTTCAACAGGTCCGTCCATAGGCTACCTCTTTGTATATACAGTAATTAAGCAGGTGCAAAAGCCATGCAACTGGCCCACTAGCCATAACACAATATTTAGCCTTATGACCTCATCACCAATGTACATGTATTAACATTTTATTTTCAAATCGACAGTATAACCAATGTAAATTAAAACCTGGTCTCCACGGCCATAACATTTCCAAACAATTTTCTCTAATAAAATATTCTCAAATTTGCCTCCCCGGCCTTTTCATGCATGTATATTAAATAAAATAGGTACAACAAACCACAATACAAAACCATCCCAATACCAATATAAAATAATAGTAAACATTCCATTTTAAAATAATTTAGCACACATGCGTACGTATAAATATCACAAGCGATCTATTTAATTAATTATGCACGTATAAATTTAATCACAATAAAAGGGAGCTTATCCACTCCCT
The DNA here is from genome assembly GCA_035584115.1 of Cedrela odorata. Classification (NCBI taxonomy): domain Eukaryota; kingdom Viridiplantae; phylum Streptophyta; class Magnoliopsida; order Sapindales; family Meliaceae; genus Cedrela; species Cedrela odorata. The sequence goes on from JAXCLQ010071405.1 coordinate 4,930, forward strand.
CTACGTCTCTCGCGCCCACTTGGCATTTCATTTGGGTTCACGTAACCTAGTTTCACACATACATATTTTTGGTAAGTTCTATGTTTCCCAAATAATCATACGTATATGCATAAAATAATATTCGTAGGAAAACGTGACTATATTTCTTTGTTGACACACGACACTTCACGAGGCTAATCTAATGGGTCATTTATCCGATTTCCAACAATAAAATCCCATGATCATTTTCATTCCAAATTTCACATTCATGTCTAAGGCGACTACCCTTATTCTCAACAATATACAAAGCGTATATATATTTATATCATCGTACATTTCCATTTCGCACTTCCAAACTAAGTTCTAACATTTGCCCAATTGCTCAAATTCATTTCTAGCTGCTAACCAACACATAAATCTATTGTAAAATATTACTACAAACTCAATTATAACCATATAACACAATTCTACATAAGCTTATATTTCGACAATTATAAATGTAATTGTTCAAACTATGGATCAACTTACATTCGATGTTAAATACCTTTTATTATCACTACGAGGCACAAATCTATGTTTTCTATACAAAAATTAAGCTTAAATTTGACATGAATAGTAAACCATAGATTTCTATTACTTCTAAAATATTAAAATCGAATTATTGTAGTTTACCAGGCATATTATTGGCTTGTAGAACCTTGTAGAAACTTCAATTTACCATTTAAACACAAAAACCTCAAATTGTAGTCGAAACCTAATTTTCGTCAAGCTTTAATTTTACTCTTCTTAGCCCAATTTGAGTTCCAACTTGTAGAGAATCATGAGGATTCATTTGGTGGTGGAAATTTTTGAAGAAATGCAAGAAATTGAAGAGAAATTGAGAGGAGAGAGGTGACAATTTTGTAAAGAGAAAAATGAGATTTTTGGGTGTTTTTAGAAAGAGAGAGACGTTAAAACAAATGAGGGGTGAAAAGTCTAAAATGCCCCTTAAAACTCTTAAAATTCCAAAAAAAAAATAAAAAAAACTCAATTTTTCCAACAATTCGGTCAACTATTTCCAACAACCAGTCGGCTGGTTGTTCATCCATGCCTTGATATAGTCTAATCCGGTCGATGTTTGGCCCAAAAATCATTTTTTATCGGTCGACCGTTTCCACAATCCGGTTGATTGTTTTCCCTAAATTTTGTTTCTATCGGTAGACTGTTTCCCCCACTTCTCCTAAATCACTCTCTGTCGGTCAACTGATTTCCCAGTTTGGTCGACCGGTTCTTCCATCTTCGTTTTTCTGTACTTTCAGACCACCGTTTTCTCACCTGATCAACCTATTCCATGTTTTTCATCAGCGCAAGGCATTATACGAAAATTTAATATACACTTAGTCTAACTTATTAATTCATTTAATCTTCATACTATAAGTTAATTTAAATCACCTAAGCCTCAATTTGTGTGTCAACTAACCATAAATATACATGTGCAACATGAATATCATAAATTGATTGTGTTACCCTTATGTCTGAAAGACGAGGTTTACAAGTTCTACCTTCCTTATAAAAATTTTGTCCCCAAAATTTTAACTCTTCATGATAGGAATAATGACATTATGAAATCAAAATTTGACGTACCCGGTCAAAGAAATAAATAAGGATATTGTTGTCACATTTGATGTTCGGGTTCCCATGTTATTTCTTTAAATATGGCACTCTGCCATAAGACTTTTACCATGGGGATTACTTTACTCCTTAGCACCCGTCCCTGTCGATCCAAGAGTGCTACTAGATGAACTTCGTAACTCAAATCATCTCGAAGTTCAATGGGTGGAGGTTCGATGACATGTGTAGGATTTGGAACATATTTTTCAACATTGAGACATGGAAAACGTCATGTACCTGTTGCATCTCTAGGGGTAGTTCTAGTCTGTATGCTACTGGACCAATTCTCTCAGTGACCATGAAAGGTCCAATATACCGAGGATAGAGCTTCCCTTGGTTTTTGAATCGATTTATGCCTTTCCAAGGTGATATCAAAAAAATATCATATCACCTACATCAAATTCGAGCACTCTTCTTGTGTGATCTGCATATGATTTCTGTCTATCCTGGGCAGTCTTTAATCTTTCCCGGATCACTTTCATCTTTTCTGAGGTCATCTTGATCAGTTCAACTTTTTCAAGCTTCCTTTCACCCATTTCATCCCAACATAATGGTGTTTTGTACTTTCTACCATATAATGCTTCGTAAGGTGCTATACCGATATTGACTTGGTAACTGTTATTATATGCAAATTCAATCAAGGATAGGTGCATGTTCCTCGGTAGCCAGGACTGTGGTGCTTAGAGGGCCGAGGGACAAATTTCTGCTCAGTGGGCCCATGAGAGACATTGGGCTATAGCGGTAGGTCTGGTAGCCAAAGCGAGTGACCTTAGGTCCGGGGTTGTTACAGCCTTTATAATAAGTATTGTTAAGTGTTCTATATGATATGGAAGAAACCTTTAGGGGTATCCCTAGGTATAGTGTGTCTTCATATTCGTGTGAAGATATATTTATGCATGTAGAAGGACTCACCGCTGATCAGGGTGAGAGAGTGGCTTTTACCTTCTGGCATGAGTGTTCATTGTTTTTAAAATCATATGTCTCACTTGTGCTTACCCCATATACGGTATGTCATTGACGGGTGACATTAACTCAATTAGTGATAAGTGAAGCCCTACTAAGTAGTAATTGAATAAAAATATTCTTAGTAAATTTTGAAAGAATTTTCTAAAGTGTTTAACTATTATGAAAGTTTTGAAATGATCGTGGTTTTCACCTCATATCATATCATATGCACGCATTGTATATAAGTATGTATGTATTTTGTGTATATGAAAAATTATTATACTTATTGAACTTAAAACTCATTATAATTTATTGTGATTCCCAGATAATTAAATATAAGTTCATAGTGGATGGATTTGGCTAAACATTTGTTGTTCCTTGGTTCTTTAGGATTTAAGACTTCTGTTGTTATTAAGTTTTGCAAGTTTTTCAAAAATATTTTTTTATAATTATTAGTTAAATTTTAATACTTCTACGTAATTTAAATTTTGTAATTTAAGAAAAATCACACCTTATACTCTTCTGAATTTAGAGGGCATTACATTCATCATCAATAATCTATTGCCAAAAGAAAAAAAAAAAGGGATAAATTCAATCATAATATAATTTTACTTGTAATGAAAAAAGATTTTTATATTACAAATTTTACTTGATTGAGAGAGGTACAAGGGGATAGCGTGGATGTGTTGCGACTTCATCATCAAAATTATTTGATGATATTCTTCCTTCACAGAGGGAAAAGCTTCCACTAGGCAGAGACCAGGATGTCTCCATGGCCAATATCCAAAGATTGAACAAAGACTAGTTCGGCCTGTAGACTTAAGAATTCACAGCACACGAAACAAACACAGATCGTGAAAACCTTTAGCTTTCTTCCAATTAATTATATAATTGACTCGGGTGAAAGTATGGAAATAATTGTACGATAGCTAGCTCGATAAGATCAAATTAATAGTACTTACATGAATATACGAGTGACGACTTCAAATGAAATTGAGTTGGAAATCGGCCTGCAACTTTCTTCAATCAGAGAGTTGATAGCTTCGAGCATATCGATGAACACAAGATTCCTTAAGAATATAAAATTATTTATGGTTGAATTTTATTTGGAGCAATTAATATGTAGCACAAGACTCTAAAAAATTTCATTATATAACAATTCACGTTATAATTATTTCTTAATTTCACTGTTCAAGTTGTGTCCTACCATGTGTTGTATAGTTTTAACACTTGATTTAATTGTAAGGAAATAGTCTAGAGAGCGAAAGAGAGTTACTTGAGAATTCAGACTGAGAAGTCAAAGTTTGTTGATAGAATTAGTGTTATGATTTAATTTTAAAATGAAAAATATTCAAGTTTAAAAGATAAAATTGTAAACTAATATTAAATTGTTTAACGTTAGTATTTATTAGTGCTGATTTGTTATTATTATTATTATTATTATTATTATTGGTAATTTTTTTGACGACTAACAATTATCAGTTCGAAGAATAGCGAAAGAGAAAGTAAATTTAGAATAGGGGTGAAATTTTGTTATAACTGATCAATTTAAAGAGTAACGAAAGAGAAAGTAAAATTTATTTTCATTTTATTATCCAGTAATTATTGGTTTTAATGTCAAGACACAACAACGATAAAACACGGAGCCTTAATAGTTAAATTAATTGGTACTTACTCAAATATCCTGATGTGAGCCCACAAAAATTTTGATGCATAGGGCTTCAAATGTAGGGCATATTGTAGAGTACCTACAGTTTTTTCTGAGCCATGGATTTGCCACAGCCTATTACTTACTTCTTCAATCACTCTGATCATTCCATCTCTTTCTTTCTTTCAATATAAGAACTAAATTGATGCCAGGATCCACCAAAATTTTCCAATAGAAAATTAACAAAATATAATAATAATAATCATGTGCCTCCTTAAAGTAGGTAGTAACATTATTAAGTTGCTAAATTGGATTCTTAAGTCAAAGAAAATGATAGCAATATCATAACAAATGCATCCAAGCGAAGATTTCTAGACACAAAAAAATTCTTGATCCAAAATTATAATAAAATCAGAACTTCCACGCCTAAAACTTCTTATTTTTCTCATTATTAAGAACAAGTACAGCAGGAGAAGGAAGAGGAGGTATACCCACATCCAACACAAACAAATATAAAAAAACACAGGAAGGTTGAGAAACTTAAAGAGTCTTGTTTGACTACCGAGAAAGTGATAAGGAAAAATAAAAGAGAAAACTGAAGTGAAACTTTCTTTATTTCTTTAGATTCAATCTTATTTTACATTAATGAGAATGGCTTGTATTTATACTAATACAATTGAACATTCTCGAAATCTTTACAAACTCAACAATACAGAATATATATGAATGCACCGTAACAGATTTTTTAACAGCTTGCAATGCCTGCTTAGTCTTCTTAACAAACTCTCATTGCCAGCTCAGCTCTTCTTCTAACCACCATACCAGTTGCTAACCATTACTCTCGACCTTGGTTGGATTAACTGTTGTGCATCAGTATTAGATCAATGCACCTGCAACACTCTCTGTTTCAGCAGCTTTGCAACACCATCATTTGAACACTGCACCAGGATGCATTCTTTGTTTTCCTTACAAGGAATAGCATAAAAATTTTGGTATTAAACCAGAAGCATACATTTATTTCAGATAAACCATTTTCAGTTTTACGACTGCTTAGAATTTATTGCAAATAACAACGATGAAGAAGCAGACGGCATAAAGAGTCCAGGCGGCGCATTTGAGATTGAGTCGTGATGGGATTGTAATGGTAAGGGTGAATGAAGAAGCAGCAAGAAGGATTGCAACTTTCTACAGTACTTGGGAAGTGACAGTAAACTTCTGGCCAACAAATTTTGCAAAAAAGAGTGAAAGAAAGACGAGTAAGATAACAAAAGATAGCATATGGAAGGAAAGAGGGAGCTAGGATTTGGATTGTGCAAACAGGAGGGAAATTTCGAGAGCTGATGTAAAGCAAAATGCCATGACTACATTTTGCCATTGGAGCAGAAACTGGCTTGGGGTCTGTACTTGTTCTGTACTTGGAGCAGCAACTGGTTGCGATTCTGAGTCATCAATGGAAGGAGAAGGTGGCGGCGGCAATGGTGGGTCTGATCTTGGACGGAATTGGTGCAAGAAGCTTATGATTGAAGAGAAAAATGCCTCAAGGCTTCGTGTAATAGGCATGTTTGTAGCTAAAGGTTTCTATGGCTTAATTTATAGGGAGTTGTCGGAGTTTCTGATCCATTTGTGAGTTGCTGTAAATAAAATAATCAAAAAGACGTATTAAAGGAGTTTGACTGGTTAATAATAAGGCTATCCAATAGTCGGATATTGGATCCGAAAGTTGAATAATTTTGGTTTTCTCCTCTTTTATATTTATTCTCTAATCAACATGTATCCGTCGGATCTTCGGACTTCGATTGCCTTGGAAATGGTGTAGGAATTAAAACGACATCCTTCAACTCTCAGGTTCACTAATTCTTTTAACACGTAGGAAAACGACAGGGTTGGCTTGGACCTACCACTTGGAAAAATAAAAAGAAATGTATGTAGGCACAGTTTCGGATATCCTACAATCCTTCTACTGTTTCAAACTTTAATCATGGAAAGACTTGTATAAGAATAAACAAATTTAATTCTTTAAAGTGTTAAACTTTAATCATGGAAAAAATTATTGCCTGTATATGAAAGAGCTCTTCTCAAAAAATAACCCTACCCACTAATTTATTTACATCCTTGCCTATGCAAAATTTATTATTATTTTTTTCAAATACAGACATATATATAGATGTACATACGTACATACATACATATAATTAATTCACTAAATATTTTTATATTTATATAATTTTATAGTAATTTGAATATCTTTATATTTTTATTTATTTATTTATGACGAACTATGATTATGATAATGAATTTCATAAATTATGGTTTTAGATAATATAAAGTACTATGATAATTAATTTTTAATCTTTCATTTTATTCTAATTTAAATTTATTAATTTTATCTTACATATTAAAAATATATATCTATTTACTTTTCATATAACATCATTTATAATAAAATTCACATTAACATAGTTTTTGTTTATTTATATTTTTTTTTTGAAGATGTTTTAATATTTATTGAACATTTTAAAGAAGGGTACTAAAAGTATTGATTTTCAAATATTTTTTATTTGGAAAATTAAATAATTTAATACTTATATTTAGATTTTAGATTAAAAATAAATAAATAATTGAGATTCAAACATTTAGTTCTATTTAAATTTCTGACTAATTTAAATTTCAATAATAAAAAAAAAACTACCTTCATTTGAATTATTCTAAATGTGTGTTTGGTCTGATGATGTATTTTTAAAATATAAAGAAAAACAATAATATTTATTTAACATCACGAATGAACGTGTATTTTGAAGAAATGAACATAAAATATAAACTTCAACCAGAAGCGTTTTATCGAGTTGTGATAATACCCATAAGCAAAATGGTAATACCTTTTTGCCTTACAAAATTTTATCAATTGGGCAAGGTTTAAAATTATAGAACTTCAATTTGGCATTGTCTTTAAACTTTAAAATCTAAATTTGGGTCTCATTTGTAGGGATG
>JAXCLQ010071406.1:0-12138 GCA_035584115.1 Cedrela odorata
ACACAAAAAATTTTCAACGACAGTGCAGTTAAGAGTGAAGACTGAAAATATCCCACTCACAAAGCTGGCACTTTAAATTCTTCAATCAAAATCTCCACTTCTTCTTCAATGCGCAGCCTGGCAACACCCCGTAACTGAAGGACACGCGCCTCTGATCCACACCCACGTGACGCAGTTAATTGCCACGAAACGAAAATCCAAATTACTCTTCCTTTCAATGTACTAGTAACAGAACTCAAAACAACAATAAATTCATTGATTCTTTCTTTACTTCACAGAGCTTCACCATTTTCTAGGGTTTTGTTATCTAAACAGCATGCACGGGCTCAGCCGCCTGGGCACCGTCCGCTCCGCCACGTCGTCTCCGCCTTCCTCGCCGCGTATCCGCCACGGCCGCAACAAGAACATCGGCGGCGGCGGCCGAGGTGGCGGAGGAGGGAAGCAGAATTTGGTCGAGAAGTTGCTGGTTGTTTTGATATCGGCTGTCTTTAAGAGAAAAGGCGTGCTGTTGGTAGCGCCGTTGTTGTACATATCTGTAATGTTGTTGTACATGGGCTCGTTGGGGTTAGACGTTGTTGATTTGAAGAGTGTTGTTGTTGTGCGTAAGCGTGCACCGCCTGGTTCTGTGTACAGAAGTCCTCAGGTTTTTCAAAAGCTTTGGCCGTTTATGCAGGCTGAAGCTAACGCAACTCATAACGCGGTACCGTTGTTAAGCTTAATGCAATTTGCTTTTTGTTTTTATTTTTTAATTTTTCAGCGTTATTTCCTCAAGTCTTTTTCTTGTGTGTACAGCTGATGTGAACTACAATTGACTGACAAATTAAAAATACTCAAATGGAAATCATGCAGTTGATGACAGCTTGGAATTCGAATGCGCATCAAGCTTGGAAGACTTGTGCAAACAAGAGTATTTCTAAAGCAGGTTCGAGATTTATTGGAACAAAAAAAAAAAAAAAAATTGAAGTGCTTTTTTTCCTATTAATATTTCATATAGCCCAGAATTCTCTTGGTGTGCACCGGGTGAAAACTGGACACGACTGTAGGAGCAGGCGGTTTCAAAATTTAGGGATCTTAGAATTTAGATGAGCAGAGTTAATGTAAGTTGAATGTTGAGTTGTAAGAAGAAAAAGATGAAGAAAAAATAGCAGAAAAAAAAGAAAGAAGAAAAACTAGGCTTCCTTGCTTTTAGTAATAAACCATATAACAATAATTCTAAAAGTGTAGACTTGATTCTTACATATCCAAATGTGCAGGATTGTATAACCTAAAGTTTTACCCCTGGTGCACATATATTTCTGTAACCAGTAAACTAACACTCCAAAGTAATGATATTTATTCATTTAAAAAAACCTTTATTTAACCCTAGCTTGATGGTCACTAAATCTTTAGGATTATGTAAATGTGCATATGAAATGTTTTTTTGAGAATCCACAATGAAAACCCTAACATACTGAAATTAGAATTTCGAATGTAATTAGCAGAAATTCCTCGTTCAGTCACTGCATCTGTGATCAGCCATACTATGTAGGGAGAAGATAAGAGTACTATAAAACATTTGGCACCTGTGGTTTTATTTGATTGAAAATTATAATTTATCTGTTTTTAAGGTTTTATATCTTCAAAACAATCGTATCACTCACTGCATTTACCATTTTATTGTGCTATAGACACTGTGAGAAGCTAACTGCCATTTTATGCTTTGAGGTTCTCAGAATTGCCAAAGTCTAATGGTTTCCTTATCATTGAAGCTAATGGTGGATTGAACCAGCAACGCTTATCGGTATGGGTTGGTTCTTAAGATGAAATTTGTTCTCTTGCTTTTAGCAATTGTAAGGAAAGACCAGCATGCTTGCATGTGAATGTGATCAGTTCTATATACCATGTTTATTCATGAATTTGGACCTGAAGTTATGCATTAAGAATGTAGTTGCATATGGTTCTATTTGTTACAAAATGTATTACTTGCAATTTGTGATAATATGATCTATGATTAAATCTTTGCTCTCAACAGCTATATGGCCTTGCAAAGGTCAACTATTGTGCCTAGAGTTGTGGCTGAGTTTCAGTATTACTTTTACTGAAAATTGAGTAGCATTGCCTCGTATGTATTCAATTTGTCATGTCTTGGATGATCAGTCATGGTTTTAGATTTGCAGCTTTGGAATGACTTGGTGTCCTCTTCTTGTTGATCTTTATGGATAGTACAAATTAATATGACCTTTTATCTTGATTCATTTGGTTCAGCCGGCATCTCCCTCAAAACTACCATTTACCAGTTAATTGTTGTATGAAGAGTGGGGATGGGATTACTCACATGTCCTGAAATGAATCGTAAACTATTTCTGCTCTGATTCTCACAACACTCTTGTACATATTGCTCTCCTATTACCTTTTTTATTGGTCAAGTTATATTGATAGCAATCTCCTTGAATAAGTTATAGCTACAAGGCACTTCATTTAGCTGTTATATGAGTGGTTGTTTATTATTAATTTTCCATGTGACTTCCGTTAATTGATCTGATGATTAACCTTTATGCTGGGTGTTTTTACATTCTAAGTCATATATTACATCGCAGACTGAGGAAATGTTGTACAATGATATTAATGTTACAAAGTTAATACCCTTTATAGTCAACTATGCCTGAAAGAAAAACTATACCTTTTAATTGCTTCTTTTTTGTTCAACTTTTCTCTGCTATTTTGGACAGATATGCGATGCGGTGGCAGTGGCAGGACTACTGAATGCTACTCTTGTCATTCCAATCTTTCATCTAAATAGTGTTTGGCGAGATTCCAGGTGATTATTGTTACTTTTATTGCTGTAGCTGCTGGTCCTGCACCTGCTGTACTTGTTCTGCTATTGCAATTCGTGTTTGGAAAATCTGTCATGTTATGGTAACAGGGAACCTGAATCTTCATCTTGCCTACTCTCACTGCCACTTGCAGTATTTTGATCAACAGATTGTTTCTGGGATTTTCTGATAATAAAGTTCAGTTTTCTTTTTAGATTTACTAGTTTGCTAATTCAATTCAAAATCATTAGGAAAAGGAGAAGAAAAATGAACTTAAATACCCTTAAATACCCAAAATTCTTGGGCTGTTCATGGTTACTTTTTTAAGAGAAAACTGAAACCGAACTGACCTTGATTAGTCTCTAAATCACAACCAAAACCACGCTGCAAGCAGATGAAAGCCTAACCAATCATTTGATTTTATTTGATTTCTTGGCTCCTTTATGTTTGTGCAGTACCAATAAAATGCATTTAAATTTCAAACTTATTGGAATCAGAACTACTTGGTCCACAAACACATATTTTCTTATATAATAAAATTTTAGATCTTTGCTCATCACTTCTAAATTAGAAATCAAGCTAAAAAGTGATTAAGGATGACTTTTTTTTTTTTTTCCTTTTAACTTATTAAAACTTGATTTTCTTTTTCACTTTTGCTGTTCTTTTGGAAATTGTATGTGTCCACATTTAAGTTAATATTTTCTTGTTGCAGAGCTATTTGATGGAGAATTTTTTAGGCAGCATACAGTTCTTCCAAGATCTTGACATATAGACCTAAAAATTTTATTTTTTAATTATATATCTACTGATAATTCTTTTCTTTCTTATGAAAAAAATCGATAGGCATTGATTTTTCCAAAAAAAAAAAAAAAAGTTTGTGTCAAAAATTTCACATATTATTTCTGCAAGTACATGGAGGAATGCAAATGTTGAATTGTGCTTATCCTGTTGGTGTCAAAGCAATAATTGGTTTTCTTGAATCATTCCTTATTATTTACTCCATTAAGCCATATTCATTCAATATAAATGTATTTCATTTTTATCTTGTGTAAGTTCAAAGATGTTTGGGATCATTGCTTATTTTTTTCTAAATAATTTTAATTTGTTGCAGCAATTTTGGGGAGATATTCGATGAAGATTTTTTCATACATGCACTTAGAAATAATGTGAATGTTGTCAAAGAGCTCCCAGAAGATATACTTCAACGGTTTGACCACAACATTAGCAGCATTGTGAATTTGAGAGTAAAAGGTTGGTCTAGCCCGACTTATTATCTTCAAAAGGTCCTACCAAAGCTGCAGCAGATGAGGTATGCATTCATAACTTCACTATATTATATATTAATGCTCTCCAAGGACATGCCAAACTACAGGGAATCTTCTTTGAACATCCTTTATTGTTTGTTGTTACAAAACCTTTTCGGTATCAAATCAATGTAGGTTGCATGTTTCTTATTTGGAAGCCAAATATTGGATTATTATTACCATCTAACATTTATCGTTAAAAGAAAAGGGATTAGGATAATTTTAGCTTCATGCATTGTATGACAAGTGATTTAGTCACGGTAAGCTGTGTCGTGCCAATATGACACAAGTTCTGAACGATGGATCAATGTCAAAGCAATGCCAACAGTTGAGATTGCATCTAAATTTTTTCATTCTCAAGGCTGCCCAATATATGATTTGAATCGCTTTCCTTCACATGACGTATTATTGTAGTCATGGTTCATGGAATTCAGTTTTATTTAACCATCTCTCTTACAGATGATAATTAGTTATAATATTGGTGCAAATAAACTTTCTGGCTTCTCTAGGTATTGAATTTCTTTTTCCAATGGGAATTGAAAATTGCAAATAACTCAGAATATGCTATAAAGGAAAATACAACACTTGAAGATGAAGCTAATGGTTATACATGATGTGCATGCCTATAATATATGAAAGGTTGTTAGTTCTGTCGTGTTCTGCTAGTTATTAAGAGTGAATTCATTCAATCTGATAGCTCTTTGAGTGAGCTCATACTTGTGCATAAGCATGAACATGCACATATACAAATACCAACCCGCTGGATGTGTAAATGTGATTTAGTGTTATCTTTTGACTCAAATCCAAATAGTATTCCAATTCATGAAGCCAGTGCTACTGGCTGCATGAATTGGGCTTGTGGCATTTTGGATATGAGAACATTATATCACCATTTCATGGTGCAGGGCTGTCCGCATTGCACCTTTCTCCAACAGACTGGCTCTTGGAGTTCCTCCAAATATTCAGGGACTTAGATGCTTGACCAATTTTGAAGCACTGAGGTTTTCCGAACCTATAAGAATGCTTGCCGAGAAAATGGTTGATCGGATTGCTAATAATAATTCTCAGAGTGCAGGAAAATATGTTTCAGTTCACCTACGGTTTGAAACGGTGCTATACCTGTTTGTTTGCTTTCCTACGATTCAAAATTTGTGGATTCTTTATTGTTGCTTCCTTTATTATTTCTAAGTGTTAGCTTCTTTTTCTCTAAAGGATATGGTTGCATTTTCATGCTGTGAATATGATGGTGGGGAGGAAGAAAAAAATGAAATGGATATCGCCCGCGAAAGAAGTTGGAGAGGGAAATTCAAGAAGAGAGGAAGAATAATTAGACCAGGTGCAAATCGTGTGGATGGAAAGTGTCCTTTAAGTCCATTGGAGGTATTAAATTATTTCCACTCTCTCTCTCTCACTCTCTAACTATACACACATTGACACATTCTAATTGGTATGGGTTCTTGTAATTTATGCATCTATACTTCTGAAACTGTGTATTCTCAAGCATCAATTGAAGAACAAATTCCTCAAATCTTGTGGAAGCCCAACATCAGAATACTATCTCTTGCTTCCATCTCCTAGAGTTGGAGAGAAGGTTTTCTCGTTTTTGTATTCCTACAGAAATTAATCTTTGACAACAATAACACTTTTTCGTTTGGTTGCCACAAAATATTGGGTAGTAAAAGTAAGCAACTTTCAAAACATAAATGACTTTAGAGAAACTAGTACATGCCCTAGTAAAGATTTGTACTTTGATCTTAAGGTGAAGTGTTATAAAACAGGGAGAAAGCTAGAACAAGAGAAAGAAGCTAAAAGTCTTTGGATTCAAAAAGAGTAATTATATAATGGCAAAGCAATATGGAACCAAAAGTAATGATGCTGATGCACTAATACTTCTGAATTTAATGGCCTAAACCTTTTTATCATCAAAGAAAAGGAAAAGGTCATATATATAGTAATATCGATAAGTTGTGAATACAAGTGGAAACAATAACTTTTTGCAATCTATAACAAAGATCTAGTACTTGTGTTGGTGATGTAAACAAGTTCTGTTAACTACAAGTTCTGTTAACTTCTTAATATTTATGAAAATTGGAAACAAGGTCATTAGGTTGTGACAATTAAACAGCATGATGGGTCTGAATACTCAAATAAGCTGGGTGCTTTAATATTAACACTTTAATGATAAAAGATAATCATGACCACAGGTAGAGACTAATTGCATTTGTTGTGGACTGCTCAATTTCTGGTAGAAGTGTATGCCCTAGCTTTCTATTCCATCCCTTGTAGTTTAGTTCTTAGTATACCTTCATTGCTAATGCATAAATTATAAACTCTTTCTCTCACTTCTTAATTTATTCATTCAATGGGACTAGCTGCACAGACATTGAATTGACTTCTCTGTTACTTATTACAAAACTTGTAGATATTAATTGTTCACTAGGCCATTAACACTTTGTTTCTTTTGAGTGCTCCATCTTTTCTTTATTTGATTCTGCAGGTGGGAATGATGCTTAGGGGCATGGGTTTTGATAACTCCACTTCAGTATATGTTGCAGCAGGGAAAATTTATAAAGCTGAAAAGTACATGGCTCCACTTAGACAGATGTTTCCACGCTTAGAAACAAAAGATACTCTAGCAACTCCAGAAGAACTTGCTTCATTTAAGGTATAGTATTGCCCTTGGTCTGTGATCTTTAAATTGATATGTAAATTTAAAGGAAAAAAAAAAAAGGAAAAACTAGGAACAGGTCAATCTTTGTAATCCCCTAAGTTTTTGATGTAGGGCCACTCATCTAGATTGGCTGCTCTTGACTATACGGTTTGCCTTCACAGTGAAGTATTTGTCACAACACAAGGTGGAAACTTTCCTCACTTCTTGATGGGTCATAGACGCTATTTATACGGAGGACATGCCAAGACAGTTAAACCTGATAAGAGAAAACTAGCACTATTATTTGATAGTCCCAATATCAGGTACATTGCTATTCCACTTTCAATTTTAAAATTTTACTTCTTACTCATATGTGACCCCTTATAATTTGTGCAATGGAAAAATACTGTCTGAAAAGATTTTGCTGACAAACTCATCACATTTTTATTTTGGTGCCTGCTGATGTACTATCACTTGTAGCTTTTTTGTCTTTTTTTTTTGGCTTGGGCAGAAATCACTTTTAGCTTCAATTGCGTTTCTTATTATATCATATTAGTTTGTGTATATATACATATACATATACATACATTCATACATATACCTACATACATAGCATATACAAATTATGCATACATACATGTGTACATATACATATATACATATTGCTCTATTGGGTGACATTGCCTGCTCATAGTGACCGGTACTTCCATGCAGCGCCATGCTTTTGCAGCAGATCAAAAACCTAATTATAGGTGGATAAGCATGGTCTATCTATTTGGTGGGCCAAGATTAAATCTTATGCATTGATGAAAAAATGTATTATACATCTCTTAACGGTATAATGGTTAAAGTATTCTGTATATAAAGGGTTTTTCCATAGACTCTACTAAGTTGCTGATGAGTCGAATTACGTGGTGTAGAAAATCACAAACAACAGGACTAATCGAAATTGTTTTCATAAACAATGTTATGATATGATGCTAAACAAGCCTTTATCTTTTAATTTACTTGATGCAATTTCGCTTGAGCTTGCACCACTAAATCATTGCAACCGGAGCGTACTTATGATAGCCGGCTCAAGATTTTTTGATTCGTTGGGTTAACCTATCTTCAACATGCTCCTAGCCATGGGCAGTTGCTAGATCATCAATGCTAGGACTGTTAAACATTGGCATTCATCTCTTGACTTTTTAAAGTTATCCTCCTTGCCTGGGATTTGCCTTCAGTCTTGTTCAAGCTTGAGGTTTTTGAGTGCCTTATTGCTTTAAATGTTCAACAGTATACAATGCTGCTATTATGATATTGGTCATGTTCTTTGATATCTTACAATATATGTAGTTTAATTTACCAAGTTCCCATTTATGTTTTTATTGATGTTTGTGTAATATAGGTATTTTATTTGTTCGCAAATGCATTGTAGGCTCAATATTTCATTGGTGAGCTTTATTTGTCAATTAGAAGCACCTTTGCAAGACTTTATATATTTTTCATCCACATTTATTTGTCAATTAGAAGCACCTTTGCAAGACTTTATATATTTTTCATCCACATTTATTTGTCAATTAGAAGCACCTTTGCAAGGCTTTATATATTTTTCATCCACATTTGGCAGATGGAATGATTTCAAACGACAAATGAAAGATATGCTATCTCACAGTGATGTGAAGGGAAGTGAATTAAGAAAACCCAGTGCGTCGCTTTACACATTTCCCATGCCGGATTGCATGTGTAAACAACCTGAAGCTCCTAACGAACACGGTAACACAAACAAACAAACCACATAATCTGAATATAGAAATTGTCTCTAGGGTTGTAATTTTTTCCTTACCTATAATTTATGATGCATGATTTAATTGAATTCTGAATTAAATTCTTTCATTCTAGTGAGGGGAGAGATTTTTAGGTTTTAAGTCTTTGAAATTGATTGACTAAGCTACAATCCGTAGTTTGCCATAAAAATTCATTGTATAATATATGGAAATTATTGAATGCGAGTAAAATTTGTTTGTTTTCAATGATAAATGATCTTCTTGCCTGTAATCTGTGGGCCCCTATGGCATGCTTTCCATTTTGTTACATGCCAGGGTAGGTCCCAAATTTTGTTTTGGTTAGGTAACCTTTGAAGGAACTTTTTACACATGTACATTGAAATTCGTGTGTGGTGAAAATTTATATTTTTGTTACGTTCCTTTTAAATTACAGGCTCGTATTTACTCAAGTATAAAATTGAGATAATCTTATTAGTCTGATTTTGTTTTTCTTATTTTTATGTAATACTGTTAAGGACTTTTGATTCCAATGCGAGATGACAAAAGAGAAAGTAGAACAGAAGTGAAAGAAAAGGTAATGTGCTAAAATGTTAAAGGCTTCAAAAGAAAAAAAAAATGCTTGGAGTAATAGTTTTTGAAGGTAAGGGTGATAGAAAAAGCAAGGGCAGGAAGAAAACGAAAAGAATAAGAAAGGTAAAGAGTGCCATGTGAAATTGTACATGATAGGGAAATTGTTATTATTATTTTTATTGTCAAATTGTACATACAAATTCGTTTAACAAATTGTCGTAGGATTATATTATTTTCATGTCTTATACATTTTAATGAGAGAAAATAAAAATCATATAGCATATGTGATAATAATATAATGTATATAGCTAGAGTTTGTAAAACACTTGATTATTGAAAAAGGTTATATCAAATAATGGATTTATTATCATATAAATTAGACTAGGTTTTAAATCCAGTTTTATATTAAAATTTATAAAATATTATTGTAGAAAAGAATTTTTAATTAAAGTGTTGTGTCCAAAGATTTGAATGTTTTTTTTTATTTATTTATAGCTAACGTTTTGTTAGGGCTCTACCAGAAATATTTTACAAAATCGCATTTGTAATGTTGTCCCAATTTCAAAGTTTTATAGGACAATTTCTACTTAAACTGCCCGAATATTTTGCTTTGCCACTGGGAGGCGAGAGCTACGGTGGGTTGTCTAAAGATATGAAGTTAGAAGTTTACAAGTTGGTATAATAACGGCCCACTCTTGCCCGCCAAAAGGGTAGGACATAAAGAGGGGATTGGAGTACACTTAGGTACTTGTACATTGACACGAACTAAGAGAAGGAGACCGGCCCCTAATCATAAACGTGGTAGTGGCATGTGATGAAGTAGCTGCGTTGGTTGCCGTTGCGTGTAGTGTATTTTATTTATTAAGTGTTGTGTGGACTAGTCCTGAACCTGGAACTGGGATTATTACCTCTATCCTAAACATTCACATTCACTTTTACAATTGACAACGAACTTTAGCGTTAAATATTCTCTCTGTTTGTCTATTATGGTAGTTAATGGAGTTACCAAATGAACCCTAAATGATACAGTTAGATGGAAAATTTTTATCTATTCCTTTTATTAAGTTCTATACGTAGCTCTTTGTTTTCATTCAAACAAATAAAAATATTGCAAATATATATATATATATATGTTAAGTGGCAACTTAGGTAGGATGTATATCTATATATTATTGACTCGGATTTCTTATCTATTTGAGTCGACGATATTTCAATATTTTTAATTTAAAATATACATTATTTTAAGAATATTTCTTATTTTATTTTCTGAAATTAATTGAGAGAGAGAGAGAGAAGCTTCCTACCAGCGCAACCAATATGAAAACACGTCTCTTTAATCCGCTCCACTTGTATTCTAATTCTTTCCACTTGGTCAAAACGATCGAGTCTATTGCCTCCTCTCTCTCTCTCCCTCTTACTCCTTCCTTTCATATATAAATATATTCATCCCTCTCTCCCTTTCCACCATTTTCAACCAAAACCAAAGCCAAAACTCTCTCTTTTCTTCTTCTTCTTATTCCCTCTTTCTATCGTCATTTTTCGAACTCAGCAGACACCAAAAACAGTTACAGCACAAACGTCACAATCAATCAAATCCCATGGGACGTTCACCTTGCTGTGAAAAAGCTCATACTAATAAAGGAGCTTGGACTAAAGAAGAAGACCGGCGCCTTATCGATTACATTCGTCTTCACGGCGAAGGCTGCTGGCGTTCTCTCCCCAAAGCTGCTGGTATATTATATTATATTATGTTATGTTGTGTCAATTTCATTTCTTTCTCTCGACTTTCTAATCTTCTTTCATTTGTTTTTGTATTTACAGGATTGCTTAGATGCGGCAAAAGTTGTAGATTGAGATGGATTAACTATCTTCGTCCTGATCTTAAGCGTGGTAATTTCACTGAAGAGGAAGATGAACTAATTATCAAGCTTCATAGTTTGCTTGGAAACAAGTAAGAATCTTTTCTGCTTTCATATTTATCCTTTAATTTAATTAGATCTAAAAAACATAATTGTTTGACTGAATTATAATATTGATTAACAATGGCAGATGGTCTTTGATTGCTGGAAGATTACCAGGAAGAACAGATAATGAAATAAAAAATTATTGGAACACTCACATCAAGCGTAAGCTTATCAGCCGTGGCCTTGACCCTCAAACTCACCGCCCTCTCAACCAAAACGCCGCCGCCGCGGCCACCACCACCACTGCCACCGCCGCTCATTTGGACTTCATAAACAATTATATTACCAGCAAAGCTCTCCTTTCGAAAACAGAATCATTCGAAGAAAATAACTGCAGCAGCAGTGGCATGACAACTGATGAACAACAACAACAACAACAACAAGAGGTAAACTTGGAACTATCCATTGGTCTTAGTTAGACTCAAACTGAGTTAACTCGGGCTTCTACTGAGTCAAAACTACAACAGCTACAAAAACAACAGGAAGTTGGTAATTACGAGAAGAAAGAATCAATTTGTTTGTGTTGGCAACTAGGGATTGAGGGAGGTGAATTGTGTAAGAATTGTTGTACTACTCAAAATTCAAATGGGTTTTACAAATATTAGCCTCTAAAATCTCAATTTTAAAAAAAAAAAAAAAAAATTATTGCTGAGATTTGATATATTAATGCTTAGGCTTTCGTAGCTCCACCTGCTGCCAATGTAATCCCGTCCGGGTAATTGCAAGACAAGATGTATACTGTCGTGTCCTAACATCACATCACGTTGAAGAAGAAGAAGAAGAAGAAGAGGAAGCATACGTAATTATTGCCATTACTCTCTTCATTTGAATATATATATATATATATATATATTCGTTCAATAACAATCAAGCATTTAAAGATAAAATTTACGGGTATGAATAATAAATACTACTATATATTTATGTAAATTATATAAACTTATATCACACTAATATATATTTTTATTGCACAATTTATTTTCTTACTTTTGTGTTTTCATTCTATAAATTGGATTTTTCATTTAACTTCAATTTAAAAAAAAAAAATAACGAGAGTATGGTATGGTATGGTATGGTATGGTATGGTAT
>JAXCLQ010071407.1:0-12138 GCA_035584115.1 Cedrela odorata
ATAATTTATAAAATTACCAATTTACCCCTAGTGTGTAAAATGACTAAAATGCCCTTAATTTAAATTTTTGGGTATTACATCCTTAGTCGAAAAACTACTTTACATACTATTACAATCAGATGATGAATCATTAAGCACATACTTTCATATGATTCATCATTACCTTGGTCACGATTGAAAAATAATTATCTAACTATTAATCTATACTAATGCCTTAATGACATGACTATCATTGTCATATACACTAATATCATCTCATGATATTCCCTGGCTTTAGGGACAAAAGAAGGTGTAGGTGTAAGTCTCTAGATCTGATTCCATGACAGTGGATGGGAACCAGTCTGCTTCAAAGGGTGTAGTATGTTTCCTTGGTCTCAAGAACAGAAGGGGGAGTAGAGACAGTGGCTAGTTCTTTCTTAGAGTTATTTCCCTTAGAAGCAGTCTCGCTATCACTTGAAATAGAACCCATTTCTGCTCACAAGAGAGAAAACCAAACTATTAAGAACTGCTCAAGATCATCAACAACTTATGAAATTTCACCTACAATCTCTAACTCTAGAAAGCTATCTAATGTTTGTCTCAAACAACATAAATACCAAAAGCTGATAAAAGAAAAAAAAATCGAAGACTTACGGGTTTTTGTTGAAATAGAGGAGTAACTTGAATAAAGAACTATCACCTAAGACTTGCGAAAAATCTTGTTCCTTGCGAGGTTGTCTACAATGAGAAGAGGGTTGCAATATAGAAAAAAGCAATTATGATGCTTTGAGAAGAAAGTTACAATCCAGAACGAAAGAGGTAATGGAGCAATAAGAAGAAAATGGCAGCTCTGAACAAGAATGACCTTAATGAAGCAAATTAAAACTTATAGTTTATAATAAAAATGAAACTAAAAATGAATACATAGTTTAGAGTTTTTTTTTTCATTACAAATTAATTACTACTGCTCTTAGAAACAATACAAACAAAGTGATTAGACTTAAAATTTATTTTTCTGAGTTCTTCCGTTACAATAAAGAGTCTAAGAAAAATCTGGATGCAAAGAAAATATGAATGAAGACAGTGAAAGAGTGAAAAAAGAGAATTTAAGAGAATGAGGAACCCCAACCATTGATACAAAAAGGATATAAAGGGATGAGATAAGCCACATTGATAGAAGGTTAAAAGGTAATCATCATAATAAGAAAATGAGGTAGTAATCATGAAGGCGAAGGAAATATTTTGGGACCTAAAGCGATGTTGCCTTGTAAGCTAATTAAAGGTAGACACATGGATAAAGGCTTATGAAATTCAAGTTAAGCATTTAAAGTTTGTGTGTGGGTAAGGATTTTCAAATCACAAATTTTTGTTTTTGTCAAATAGTTATTTTGTGACTAAAGCTAGGGGGCTTGATGTTTGAGAAACGGTTTGAGGAATAAATAAAGCCCAATAGGCTTTGGGCTTTTGAATGGGTAATACAAAACCTAAGTTAAAATCCAGCAAAGGACAGAAGAAAGCCAAGTTTAGATTAAGCCTAGGAGATCCTAACCATAAAATGACAAGGACCTCGAGTATAGTAGAGGATGAGACCTCTTTAGCTGAAACAAAATGTCTCAGGCTTGGGCATCAATTTCAAGACCTTTTAACAGTTATGTATCAACAAAATGTTCATTTTCTTTCCAATTTCTTTTTGGATGATTCTATAATAAGGATCCATGGCTTAGTAGATGTGTTATGCAAGAAGACCTTATTCCATAAAAAGGATCCATGGCTTGATAAATGTGTTCTGCAAGAATGGCTTAAGATCCCACAATTTTCAAAAAGCCGATGCTTATAAAGTTAGACTTCCATGATTCCTGGAATCAAAATATGTCTGAGATTATGATTATCAGATTGTGTAGAATCCTACTAAGTTTGAGAGACTTAATAAAAATCGACATAAAAGAGAGCCTACTAAGTTTGAGAGACTTAATAAAAAGCGACATAAAATAGAGCTAAAGGCAACCAGATACACCTAATCAAACTCTAGACTCAACATCTTAACCTAACTTTGTTTAAACTAATATTGTCTTTGTCTTGCTTTTTCTCTCTGAAACATCAAAAGTAAAACCTTGACTTAAGCATCATAAGATTTTTGTCGAACCACCGACTTTTACCCCTTTAAATTTCGTTGTGGTTTTAGATGGAGCAACGTCCAAGCAAACGAAGAAGATCGATATTGGTGCACAGAGTCCTTAGGCAGATTTTTGCTGCATTAACAATCATAATTCTAGAAATATTTGGCCAAAGCAAAGTGTGAATTAATAGAGTGTTATTAATGTCACCTATCTTAGTTATGAATTTAGTATCATATACATAACATTAGATATTAAAGGTTTAAGACTAGACCATACCTTAAGTCCGATCAAAGCGTTAGATGACAATATGATTAAATAACATGATAATTGGTTGCGAAAAGGTTCATTTGAATTGTTTATGCATTTCATTAAAATATGGGGATCAGATACATTGTTAGATGTCAATCATGATTTGTGGGCAAAATTATCTTTTTGGTTATAAGATAACTGATGGTATATATGATTAAAATAATTTAATTTGTGGAAGAAAATTCATTTATATGCTTACTGCCATCTTCATAATAAACCTATGAGGTCGCACACAAACAATTGATGTGATTTGTAATATCAGAAAATGGGACACTTAGTTGGGATCGAGCGTAAGGTTGGCTATCTGATCGAGCTTTTTTCATTGTATGTTCCTATGCCTTAATCAATTTTCTATGTTATTGTTGTTTCATCAAGTCTTTGTTATTCTCATTTGAGACATACTTCCATGTCGCACATCAAATTTTTAGCTTCTAATTGTTGTTTGGGCAAAATTACTTTTCAGCCCTTTATTGTGTTTCTTGTCAATTGATAAACATGTTGCTTTAATTTTTAATAAAAATGATTCTATTTTTTCTAGCTTTTTTGATCTTATTTGTATGATATTTGGAGACTTACTCTGATTCCCACTAAGAGAGGAGCAAGTTAGTTTGTGATTTTTTTTTTTATAAATGATTATTCACGATACACTCGTCATTATCTCTTATATAATCATTCTGAGTTAGTTAATATTTTTCATGATTTTTAACAAATGGTTAAAACTCAATTCAACTGTACCATCAAAGTACTTCCTATTGATAATGTTACGAAATATACATGTGCTTCTTTACTTAAGTCTCTCAAGCAAGACAATACCCCCTCTTATCACTCTTATCTTTAAACACGTCATAATAGAATAGTTGTGCTAAGCAAAAACATAGACACATTCTTGATACCATTCAATATTTTCTCATCTCTGCTATCATTCTTGAGTCTTTTTAAGAGGGAAGCTATCCTTACTACAATGTACACTATAAATCGAGTACCACCTCTTATGATCTTAAACAAAACTTTGTATGAAGTTCTTAACAGGAAGGTACCTAGTTTTTCATCTTTTAGAGTTTTTGGTTGTGCTTGCTTTGTTTTGCTTCCTACGAGTTTATTAAACTTGAACCACACTCTTGTCTTTATTGCTTCTTGGGGGTTATGGAAAGAAAAATGTTTATTAATGTTTCTCAAAACAATGGGAATCCACCTTCAATTGATCATTTTTTGAATTTTCATTTATTTTAGGTGATGAGGGCTCTCTAGTCCCATCTTGATAACTGTTCTTAACTTATCAAATATTTCTGCTAATCCAAACATTAAATTTGGTTTACCTGACACTTCCCTAAGTCTTAATGCACGACGTTTTATCCGGTTAGAGCTCGCCCCCATCATCTTTGTGATTATCCCATCTTTTGTAAGTCTTATAATTGCAGTTTTATGATATTAACAGATGTTTTAGATGAATGTTAAGAATGCTTTCTTAATGATGATTTGGCTAAGGAAATATATTTATAGCCATTTTAAAGTTTGGAACACTCACGTGAAAAATTTTTTCGTCTTCATTTGACTCTCTATAGTCTTAAATAGTCCCATCAAGCTTATATTTCAAAGTTCAACTCATTATTAACACAACAAGGGGTTCACATAATGCCTATGATTTTACCTTGTTTATTTAACAGTCTGAGGTGGGTATTGTTCTGCTCTCACTCTATGTAATGTTGACCTTAACATCATACCAACTTATATTTTGATGATAACAAAATATGTAAATTCAATAAAGCAAATGAACAAGGAAGCATCAAGACCTCAAGATAAAGAATTAAAATATAAGTCAAGGGTATTTATTCTTAAATTTTTTAAAATAAGCTTGTATATGTATAATTGTTATAAACTTGTAAACACATTGATTTTTGAAAAAACATACTTTTAATACTTGCAAAATACATCAAAAGACACACTTTTGAAACCTAGGATAAAGACTTATCGTATTTTTTAAAACTGAAACAAAAGGACTAAACTGCAAGATTTTTCAAGGACCAAATTGCAAGATTTTTAAAAGCTAAAAAAATAGACAATTAAGGAATTGGTTGACTGATTTAAAGTTTTTATAATCGTTACTCATTGTTTAAAGAACCGATCGATCAGTTTGAGGAAAATGTCTATTGTTTGCCTTTAAAATAAATTTTTTTTTATGAGTCTAACGACTAGTTTTTGAACCCTAACTATACATACAAATCTTATATTCATTCATAAGAAGTTCTGAACATTTAATCTCAAAGTCTA
Source organism: Cedrela odorata (assembly GCA_035584115.1). Taxonomy (NCBI): domain Eukaryota; kingdom Viridiplantae; phylum Streptophyta; class Magnoliopsida; order Sapindales; family Meliaceae; genus Cedrela; species Cedrela odorata. The sequence goes on from JAXCLQ010071407.1 coordinate 4,674, forward strand.
AATGCTTACAAATATCTTTCAAGTTTTAAATCAAATCTTAAGCTTACAAAGTACTACAAACACATAAGCTTACAAAGTACTACAAATACATTTTATATACCAAGATCTTTCATTTGTAATATTCTCTGTTGTTAGAAAATTATTTGAAGGTGTAATTTGTTTTCTACATCTATTCTCATTTATAAAAGAGTAAAAGAAGTGATCTTTCACTTAGGTATTGTGAGGTTAAGTAATTGGGAAAGAATCACTTGTAAGGTTTGAAGGAGTTTCAAAAATCTTCTTGATTATAAATTGAGTTTTGAGGTTTCAAAGCTTGTTCTTCACTTGGGTATAATGAGGTTGAGTGATTGGGAGAGAATCACTTTTAAGGTTTAAAAGAGTACCAAAAATCTCATTACTTGTAAATTGAGTCTTGGGGTTTCAAGACTTGTTTATAATGGATAAGAGAGAATTTCATAGAATTTTTAGGTGTGAAAGTGGTCATGAAATTTAGCATATATTAGAGGTTGTATATGAAGGAACTAGTCAAGTTAAAGAATATAAAATAAGTAGACTCACTAGACAATATGAATTGTGTTAGTGTATATGTCTTAGAAACCAATCGTGTTATAGGTTTCTCGGTATTTAATTTATAATTAGATATTTATTATTTTTAATTATTCTTGATTCAAATTTGTATGGTGTTTCAACTATTTATACATGCTATAAATAATTTATGAATGTGATGAGTCCAAATAAGACATTTAAAGTAAATGTTCTTATTAAAATTGTTCCCTACAAAAACAATATTATTTGAGCAATAATATTATATAGTAGGCACATTGAATGCTTCCGAAAGAATATCAAAAAGTTGATATAAGTTTGAATGATGATGATAGTCATGTTATTGGAGCATTATTGTCAATTCACGGTTAGAGAACCATTTATCGAACATGAACAAAATAAATGATAAATCACATGGAATAACATGATGTCAATGATTAATCATTTAATCATATTAGTGTACGATGTAATTTTTCGACTTGAAACATCGTGGTTGAATCCGGTATGGACGCGTATGGTTCATATAGTGTATACGTGCGAGGTTAGCCATGTCACGTACAATAAGCTGGTTTGGTCATGCGTTGTTCGTACGTCGAAACGAACGATGGTCAAGATGAGATCCGTTAACTCAAGATTTTAGGACTGGAGTTTTGGCTAACTTAATCCGTATCTGAGTTCCTAAGGTGAGCGTCGATAAATGTCAGAAAAATAAATCTTTGGCCAGAGTGATTATTAGTAATGCGAAAAATTTTGTGATGACAAGTTTCGAATATAGCGATCTACGGTTCACAAAGAAATCGAGTTTGAGATTTTGACATTCGTGTTGATAAGGATATAGATGGTGAAAGGATATTATCTACATGGCAAATATGAAAATTTATATTAAAATGGAATATGATGAAGTTATTAAATTCACTGCGTTTTAGGGGTTATGGTATATTGCTAGATGTCAACCATAGTTAGTGTTTTCGGAATTAATTTTTAATGAGATCCAAAACCGGGACAGAGCTAATTCACAGGGGTCATATAAGGTCACACCAATACTTGATGTGAGAGGGTACATATTATTTAAAATGAGACTAACACCATTCTAAAATAATAAGGGTTTTGGTTATTTTATGTAAGTGTTACATAAAACTAAATAAGGTATTTTAAGAGTTAAAATAGCATTATAATAATTAATTAGATTAATTATTTTAAATAAGATAATATTTAATAATATTTATTACAGATTAAATATTAATCCTTTAAAAGTTAAAGGACTTATAATAAATACTTAAAGGTTAAAAATGTAAACTAGTATAATTTGCATGCCTTTATGACAATAAGTAATTGTCCAAGGAATAAGTTGCAAAGCATGGGGTAATATTTATCAAAAATAAATTTTACAAGGACTCCTATGTAAATAAAATATTTGCAAACTAGCTCTAGCTATAAAAACCAAAGTCTTTCACATTTTCTTATTAAGTGAAAACATTTGGAAAATTGAAAAAAAATCTCTCTCATTTTTCCTCTCAAAACCCCTCTTTTTCATTGTGCGTTAAGGGTGAAAATTTGTGGAGGACTTGTGTTCTTCAAGTATACTACTCTTTCATCTTCATCAAGCATCTATTGAAGTAAGGTAAACACATTAAATCCATCTTACAAATTCAGTTTTTATTTTAAAAAATTACCATGAAAATTTTGCAAGTTATGAAATGTTCTTAGCTTGTATGTCTAATTTATCATCCTCTTTATGCATTCTTCTTATCAACAAATTATTTAAGATGGAACCTTATGATTCCATACATGACATGTTCACTAGATTTATGGACATCATTAACTTCGTTAAAGCTCTAGGAAAATTATTCTTTAATAGTGAGCAAGTGAAAAAGATCCTTAGGTCTCTACCAAAAGAGTGGACAATAAAAATGACTGGAATTGAGGAGGTTAAAATCTCAATTTTTTTTTTCTTGATGATCTCGTTGGCTTACTTATAGATTATGAAGATAAGATTTATAATGATAGAATAGATGAGACTAAAAAGAATAAGAACATAGCATTCAAATCATCAACACATGAGAGTAATAAGGAAGAAAGTGAAAGTGATGGTGACATTGCTTTAATGACAAGGCAACTCAAAAGCTATCTTACAAATAAGAAGAATTTTGGAAGAAGCTTCAAAAAATTCACTAGGGACAACCAAAGAGGTAATAGAAGTAAGGATAATGAAACTCGGACATGTCAAGATGGATTACATACTTCTCAAGTATAAGAAATTCAAGAAGAATGCAATGGTAGCAACTTCAAATGATGATGTAGAAAGCTCATCGAATGATAAAATTGTCAACATGTGCTCCATGGTTTTAAGTGATGATGAGGTAAGTGATCATGAACTTAATTACTCTTATGATGAATTGTTAGATGCTTTTGAAGAGTTGCATGTTCATTTTCAAATTTCTAAAAATAGAACTCTTAAAAAGAAATTTAATAATTTATCTATTGAAGTTGAGTTTCTAAACAACACTTCTCTTGAAAAAGAAAAAGGAGAATTCTTCAATGAGACCAAAAGTCAAAATAACTTAAAACTTATCCTTGGTTCACAAAAATGTGTTTTTAATAAGAGTGGTATTGGATACAAGCCTCATGCTAAACAAAAGATTTATAAAACAATTTTTGTTAAACCTACCCTTAGAGTTGAAGTTAATGCCACTTGTAACTATTATAATATGTTTGATCATTTGAGTTATAAATGTCTTATAAAAAGAAATGCATTTGACATCAACATGATGTACGTTTCAAAAGGAATCAAAACTAACACATAAAGATCCAAGAAAATCTGGGTACCAAAAACTTTGACATGATTTCCTTTGTAGGTATTAAAGAGTAAGAAATGGATTCTTAAGAGCGGTTGTTTAAGAAACATGAGGGAAAAACGTTTTTCTACTTTCTAATCTCACAAAGAAAAAAAATGGAGAATATATTTTATTGGGAAACAACGCTAAAGGTGAAATCATTAGCTTAAAAAATGTTAGTCACATTTATTTAAATTTTGATTGAAAATGTTTTGTTTATTGATAATTTGATATATAACCTCCCTAGCATTATTTAGTTGTTTAATAAAGATAGATAATCATCTTTGAACCCTAATGTTGTATGATTAAAAGCATGCTAAATGATTAGATTATTTTTGTTGATGATAGAAATGAAATTATGCATGCAATTGGCATTGATTGTGCATCAAATTTGATAATTGATTTTCCCCAATACATGAGAATTGCAAGAATTGGTTGCAAGTATTATATGTTTGTAATTGTTAATGATTTTTCAAGATTTACATGAGTATTATTTTTGGCAACAAAAGATGAGGCAAGACATGTCTTTTCTATATTTTAAAAAATAATTGAAAATAAAAAACGAATCACAATTACATGCATTTAATATGAGTTTTATTATTTATATGCTTGATATGTATGTTTTTACATGATTGATATTATCATGCATTTCATGCTTGGCAACAAGTATTTTTCTTTACCTTCTTAACTTGATTTCCATAACACTTGCGTAAGAAGTGACCATGGTGAGAAATTCAAAAATCATGCATTTGAAAAATTTGGTAATGAGCATAGTATTAAGTATCAGTTTTCTTCTCTTAGAACTCCTCAACAAAATGGTGTAGTTGAGAAAAAGAATAAATATTTTTAAGAAATGGATAGAACAATGCTTCATGAAAATATTTTACCACAATATTTTTTAGCCGAAACTATTAACACCACTTATCATGTTTTAAATTGAGTGTTAATAAGACATTCTATAAGCTTTGGCATTATAGTAAACTCAATATTGGATATTTCAATATTTTTTATTCTAAATGTTTTATTTTAAATACCTAGGATAACTTGAAAAAATATGATTCAAAATCCAATATTGGAACTTTTATTAGTTACTCATTGACTATCAAATCTTATAGAATATTTATCAAATGTACTTTAACTGTTAATGAATCCATGCATGTCACTTTTGATAAAACTAACCATTTCTCCAAGCAAAAAAATATTGTTGATGATGAAATTATTAAAGGAATGGAAGACTTGCATGTTAAAGATTCAAGCAAAGTCACGTCTAAAGACACTGCTTAACAAGGAGAAGATGTGACACAAGAAGAGGAATTGCCAAAGAATGACAAGGAAGATACTCATTCACTCCACAAGGAGAGGAGGTTTGCAAAACCTCTTCCAAAAGATTTAACTAGTGGGGATCCCTCTAATGGTATAAAAACTAAAGTTCATTAAGATGTTGCTTGTATTTGTTTGTCATAAGAATTTCATTTTAATTCAAATGGATGTCAAAAGTGCTTTTCTAAATGGGTCATCATAGAAGAAGTTTATGTAAAACAAACTTTGGGCTTTGAAAAAGACGCTTTTCCAAATCATTTTTACAAATTAACTAATGCCTTGTATGGATTGAAATAAGCCTTTGGAGCTTGGTATAAAAGGCTAAATAAATTTCTTTTAGAAAATGGCTTTAATATGAGTAAGGTAGACATCACATTTTTTTTTATCAAGGATAAAGACCATGATTTACTCATTGTTCATAAATATGTTAATCATATTATTTTCGATGCTACTAACAATTTGTTGTGTGAAGAATTTTTCAAATGCATAAGCCATGAATTTAAGATGAGCAAGTTGAAGTTCTTTCTCATTTTACAAATCAATCAATTACAAGATTGCATCTTCATTAACCAATCTAAATACATCAAAGATTTTCTCAAGAGATTTGGGGTGAAAAACTAAAAAAATGTTGCAATTCCAATGAACTCTACTCTGTAGCTTGATAAAAATGATAAAGGTATCGATATGGACATAAAAAATATATATAGAAGTATGATTAAATCCTTATTATATTTAACTGCAAGTAGACTCGATATTATATTAAGCATATGCTTGTGTGCTGTATTTCAATCTTATCCTAAAAAATCTCATTTTTAAATACTTGCTGAGAAACGTATTTTTAAATATTTGAATGGCATAATTGATCTTGGTCTTTAATATCTTAGAGACACATACCTTGAATTTATTAGCTACTCCGATAATGGCTTTACTTGTTGCAAAGTTGATAGAAAAAGTATAAGTAGTGCATGTCATTTTCTAGGAAACTAATTAGTCTCTTGATTTAGTAATAAGATAAATTATGTTGCTATTTCCACTGTAGAGGCTGAATACATAACCGCTATTAATTGTTATACACAAACACTTTGGATGCAACACACACTTAGAGATTTTTGTATTATGATTAAGAAATTCCCTATTTTTTGTGATAACACTAGTACTATTAATTTATTTAAAAATTTGATATGTCACTCTAGAGCTAAACAAATTGAGATTAGACATCATTTTCTTAGAGACCATATTTAAAAATGTGATATTACTATGGAATTGGTTCCAACTGAAAATCAAATTGCGGATTTTTTTTACAAAACATCTCTCAGAAGATAAATTTTGTTCTTTAAGACAAGAACTTGGAATCTTGAAAATTTCATGATATTCATTGCTTATGATTTGTAAAATTATGCATTGTTTGATTAATAACACTATACATGTTACATACATTTTCTTGTATCTTTGTTTTATTTTTCACATCACGTGCATTGCATTTTGTTTAAAATGGCTAAGAAAAGAAATCGAATCAATTGTGGTTAAGATTTCTTATATTTTAAGCCAAACATTAATGTTCTAATGTCATGGAATAAGAAGATGCACTTGCGAAAAGCAAAATCTTATGAAACCTCATCCATGTAACAAATGAAAAATAAACTTTTTAGCTTGAATAATTAGCCCTAAGGATGAAATCATTGGCTTCGGACTAGAAAATGATCAATTACGAAGGAAAATTGGCAAGAAAATGAAAGGTTAAGAGAAATCGATAGACCGGCAAAAGCGGTTTTTAAATCAACAGACTAGTTCCCTAAACCGGTCGATCAGTTAACTAGGCACCTTATTCTTCCCATTCAACCTTTGGATCTTTAAACAGTCATAACTAAATATTAAAAAGTCCAAATCAGATGATTCAAAAGTTAAAATCCAATCTACATATCCAAAGCTATTTTTAGAAGAAACTAAAGCCCAAAGTAATTGATTATTAGTTTGAAATTAGTCCACAACATGAAAACATAGTTCAAGTCATGCTTGAAGTCCAGTATAGACCAGTACTGGTATTTGGCCTATAACTTTGAGCTATGTACTTTGGTTTTTGGAAAAATTGGATGTGTTGAAAAGATATGAAGTAGGGTTACAACTTTTATGAAGATATCAAAGCTTAGAAATTAAGCCCAAAATTTGGTACAACACTTAGCACAGATTTAAGTTTAACTGTGCATTTTTTTTAGAGAGCTATATAAACAATTTCCTATCATCTTCGCATACTTTCTAACCAATCAAACTCATGTTTTTGTATCTTGATCAAGTTTCCCTTATAGTAACCAATCATCATTTGTAATTAATCTAAGGCATCTCCTTCTTGATTGTTGGATATATGATCTTTGTCATGTTTATTTTCATGCATCATTTCATGTTCATGTCTTTTGGTATCAAACTAGTACTTTGAATTAGTTATAGTTTGTAATGGCTTTCAATTTGAACTTTGTGGTTTAAACTTTGAAATTATGTTTAGTGTAACATTTTTCTTGTTTAAACTTGTTGTTTTTGTCACATACCGGTAAATCGATATCGTGATGGCATAGAGGTAGGGATATCCTACCCCTATAAGCCTCGGATAAAAACATGTATATGTAAACTGTAATGCAGGGAACTACCAATCATATGCATGACTCACACACATACTAAGGGCTCCATGCCCATCAATAAAATTCCAGACATAAACCAAGATATTCATAAATATAAGAGTATATGCATACATATCAATATACACAGAAATATACAGA
>JAXCLQ010071410.1:0-12131 GCA_035584115.1 Cedrela odorata
TATGCCAAAAATTTCTTCCATGTCTTATCCTTCCAAACATTATTGCCATGGCCCAGCATCATGCATGATGCATGTGTTTAAATCCTCCTCAATTTAAAAATATAATAAATTATCTTAAAAATTAAAAAAAAATATTATTCAATGTTATATAACTTGAGATGATATATATGTATATGTACTTGTTTTTCTTATTGATAACGTATTAAGAAAGATTGAAATAATGTCGATCTAGTTATTGAATATATAATATATGAGTCTAAATATCGATATAATTAAGTTAACTAAAAGTTGTGTGTATTAACTTTGTTTTTAATTGGTTGAGATAGAAATGATACTTTAGTAAGGAGTATACCTAAAATTCATTTTCTTATTAATTTGGAGAGGATGATCCAAATTACGTTTAGAATCCTTAAAGTCCCAACTAAAAGTGTCAAAAAACGGAAACAAAGATAGAAAGCTAAAGAAAACACACTTAAAAGTATAAGGGAAAGATAATATATAAGCTTTAAAACACTTATTGTTAAATACAAGTAGAAAAGAAAGTGTTTTTCATTAAAAATTATGTTTATCAAACATTTTAACTATCAAACTTCAAAATACAACAAAAATACATAATTATTGTAGAATGTTGTAAATATTGAAGTCTTCATTTTTTTTTTTATTTCTGAGTTTTTTTAACGCTTTTTTTTTTTTTTTTGTGTTGAATTTAACGGAGAAGAGGTTGAATTTATAGAGCTCAGAGGATAAGGTCATTACGTGGAGGATGCCACAGCAGCATGCATGCAAAACTCATGGACGATCGAGTTATTTTTATTTTATTAAATCTTGTCAATTTTCCAAAATTTGTCCTCAACTAACCAATGTGTGTGGACTTGGTTTTATTTGGTTATATTTATATTTGTGCTTTGACATAGCACTCGTAATAAGGGCTGCCAATGAGTTATTAAAGTGTGATTCTTATTACAATTAATATTAGGCGAAAAATGAACAATAATTTTTAAATATGAGTTTTAATTTTGAATTAAATTTTAAGAGTTTTAACACCTTTATTAGAAAATATATGTCCAAAATATATCGAACTTATAATTGGTAAATAAGAAAAATTTGAACACTTCTTTTAAGTATAAGTTATTCTTTCTATTGTTACGTGCCAAAAATAATATTTAATATTTAATATTTATTTAAAATTAAATCACATTAAATTTAGGGTGGGTCATTTTATTGTGCTAAGGTATAAGAGATTTGTCTTAAGTTAATTCTAGACAAATTTAGAATTGAGATGTTTGAGTTTTGCTTAAGTTTATTTAAGTTTATGGTATTTTTATTGTGTTTAGTAACACATCAGTTAAAAATATTTGATAAAGGCAGCTTTTAATAAAAATAGTTTATTTTTATTTATTTATATATAATATTAAATAATTTTATCCTAAAATAATTATAGTTTTACAATTACAAATTTTAGCTTATTTGATACTTCTTTAAACTTACATGTGTGTTTTCTTTAGCTTGGTATCTTTGTTTCTGCCTTTTGGTACTTTTAGTTGACTTCTAATATCCTCCACACATCTTCTTCAAATTACTTTCTTGGATAATTGAGGGTTTTATTTATTTATTTATCAAATTTGGGTCATCAAACAATTAATTATATTAATATTTAGACTAATATATCATATATTCAATAGCTAGATACTATTTTAGTTTTACTTAATACGTATTGATATGAAAAAGACGTGAATTAATATTTCCTACCATGAATTAATAATTAAAAAATACTATTTTTTAGCATAATTTCCTAAAAATTTTAATTTTCTAATGCGATTAATCTAACATAATTGAAATTTTTTATTTTAATAAAAAATTTTAAAAAAATCTATTTTTTTATATTACCAAACACAGTAATTGATTGCTAGAAATGTTGAAAAATATGAATCAATTGCAAGTTGGTCCCATTAAAATTTATGGATTGTCACGAGAATTCTTAATATTTTTATTGTGGTGTGTATTTTAAAACCATATAGAGTATATACATAATTGTTAGCATAAAGACAATTTCATTGATATTGATATTGATGTGTGATTTGTATATTAGTTTATAATACAATGATTGTAACCAAATTACACCCTATAGTATTTAATTTTGAACGTTAGAAAAAAATTTTACATTTAATGGTATTTTAGACATTTTAATAAGGATTAGAGATGTAATTAATACAAATGGATAATATATATTCTTGTTTGCAGACGAAGAAGATCAATTTATATATATAATTCATTTACCATGAAATGAGTTTATATACATGTGTTTATAACAATTAGTTTGACAAAAGTGACAACTAGTTTGACAAATACAACAACTAGTTTGAAATATGCGTGTATTTGTAACAACTAGTTTAACAAATATAACAACTAATTGAAATATGCATATGATTTTGTAACAATTAGTTTGAAAATTTCGAATGATAATATTCACGATCATTGTTTAAAAATGGCTACTTAATTTTACCTTTTGAAATGGGCCTTGTAGCTTCTCCAAATTCTTCTAATGGGCATTATAGCTTGTGGGAATGATATTGGGCATTCTAAATGAGTTAATTACTGTAATTATAATCTTGATCCGCGAGTTTGTCTTCATTCTTCAAATCTTCACTCTCAATCTCTTCATCTCCAACATTCCCTCTCAAGTTGGAGTTGTACAAATTGAATAAGTTCAACTTGGAACTTACTTTGAGAAGTTGTTGAAAAGTACATGGTTTGGTGAATACATCTACAAGTTGAACTTCGCTCTTCACATAAGGCATGCTGATCACTTTGCTCAAATACTTTTCCCTTGTGAAGTGACAATCAACTTCATTGTGCTTGGTCCTCTCATGAAACACCGAATTTGATGCAATGTGTGTAGTTGCCTTGTTATCGCAGTACATGTCCATAAGTGTTTCTATCGAAAAGCCAAAGTCTTCCACTAATGATTTTACCTGAACCAATTTACTAGTGTCATGGCTCTATACTCGACTTCCACACTTGACCTTGCAACCACACTTTGCTTTTTGCTCTTCCAAGTTACCAAGTTCCCCCTACAAATGTGCAATAACCGGTGGTAGATAGTCTAGTCTCAAAGTCACCGACCTAATCCAATCCATGTAGGCATATATCTTATGGTGATCATTTCTTCTCATTAAGATTCCTTACCCCGGTACTCTTTTTAGGTACCTCAATATTCAGTTCACCATTTCCATGTGTATATTCTTAGGGCATGACATGTGTTAACTAACTTGTTGCACAGAAAAATCAATGTCAGGTCGTGTAATAGTCAAGTATATAAGCTACCTACAAGTCTTTGATAAAGCTTGATGTCCTTGTATGGTTCTTCATTGTCATGCTCCTCTTTCTTCCTTTTTGATGCCTCCATAGGTGTCACAACTGGCTTTGCTCCAAGTTTTCCTGTCTCACTTAACAAATCAAAAATATACTTTCTTTGGGATAAAAATAGTCCTTCATTGAAATAAGCTATTTCTACACCTAGAAAGTATCGTAAGTTTTCTAAATCTTTTACATCAAATGTATACTTCAAATATGTTTTAATGCTTTTAATATCATTAATATCATAACCAGTGATGATAACATCATTCACATAAATAAGAACAATAGTAGATCATTCATTTGACTGCTTAATGAATAAGGAGTGATCAGCACTACTCACTTTAAAATTTTGAGAACATAATGCATTATGCAATTTATTGTACCATACTCTTAGTGATTGCTTTAATCCATATATGGCCTTTTTTAATTTGCTAATATGTGTATTAGGAACCTTAACATCGTACCCCTGAGGTATACTCATATAAACCTCTCCTCTAATTCTCCTTGTAAGAAAGCATTCTTTACATCTATTTGATGTAAATCCCAATTATAATTAGCCGCTAAGGAGAGTAGTATCCTAATGGTGTTCATTTTTTCAACCGATGCGATGGTTTTAGTATAGTATAAACCATAGGTTTGGATAAAGCCTTTAGCCACTAACCTAGCTTTATATTTATCTAAGGTTTCATCACTCTTTAATTTAGTCTTATACACCTATTTGTATCCTACAACCTTCTTTCTTAATGGTAAAGGCATTAACTCCCAAGTTTTATTTTTAACTAAAGCATCTTATTCCTCCTTCATGGCTTGTTTCCAAATCGGTGATTCCCTAGCTTCCTTAAAGTTATTAGGGTTTTTAATAGCATCTACTTAGTTTAAAAAAAGCTTTAAAACTCTCCTTTACATTTCCTAAGGTATAATAGTGATCAAGAAGATGTGCAGTTACTTTATTACCATGGAAAAACACTTTATTCTTTATCTATTGCGATGAAGGTCGCCTAAGTCTTTAAGATCTTCTAAGTTGAGAATTTTAGCTGTGTGTAGGTATAACATGCTCCCCCTCACTTTGTGTACTAATAGATAGACTATCTTGCTTACTAGATGGTGACTCTATTAGAACATTCGGTTGTTCATCTCTAAATATTTCATCTTGGTTTTCTTCCTCTTTAATTCTACTAGATGATCAAGGTGAATCTTCTCTTACTTTACTTGGTGATCTAGGTGAATGTATATCTTGATTTTCTTCATTAGTTTCATGTTCATTAGAGTCTTTATCTTGTGATTCTACTCTATTACTACTCAAGTCTTGATCATTACTACTATTTATGTCTTTAGATGCTGGTATATACCTATCTATTATGGCTAAAGGAAGTAGATCTTGCATCTCAAATTTTTCATTGCTTGTCCTATCAAAATATGATTCGTTTTCTATGAAAGTAACATTCCAAGAGATAAACTTGTCCTTAGTCAAGGGATTATAGCACATATAACCATTAGTATCTACATAATAGCTTAAAAAATGCATTTAATACTTCTTTCACTTAATTTATCTCTTGAAAGACTTGGAATGTGTACATAACATAAACATCCAAAAACCCTAAGATAGGATAAGTCTGGTTGTTTACGATAGGCAATCTCAATTGGTGTTTTTCCTTTTAATACTTTAGAAGGAGTTTGGTTAATAAGACGTGTGGCTGTGAGGATGGCTTCCCCCCAAAACTCTCTAGGCACATTATAATAAAACATCATAGTTCTTCCTACCTCTAAAATATGCCTATTCTTACGTTCAGCCACTCCGTTTTGCTCTGAAGTGTAAGGACAAGTAGTTTAGTGAATAATTCATACTTACTAAAAAATCTTTAAATGAGTCGTTCACATACTCTCCTCCGTTATCAATTCTTAATATTTTAACCTTCTTATCGAATTGATTTTCAATCATTATTACGAACTCTCTAAAACATTTAAAAGTATCAAATTTCTTTTTAATTAGATAAATCCTTTTATACTTAGACTTGTAATCTATAAAAGTTACAAAATATTTGAATTCTTTATGCGATAAAGTAGGAGAAGTCATAAATCAAAATGTACCAAGGCAAATAAATCATCATATTCATATTGAGATCGTATATAAGGTATTTTAGATTGTTTTCCTAAGATACAAGTACTACAATTTTTGATCTCATCAAACTTAAAATTCGAAACTAATTTTTGCAAAATATGACTAGGTGGATGCCCTAATCTAGCATGCCAAAGTTCTTGGGCTTTTCAATCACCATCTACTCTAAAAGCTTTGCTTGAATCTTCTAAAATATAAAGTCCATTTTTCTTTCTTCCTTCACCAATCACTCGACCGGTTTTGATATTCTAAAAAGTTACTCTATTAGGTTCAAATATAACATAGCAATCTAAATCTTTAGTAACTCTACTTACGGACAACAATTTTGAAGAGAAACAAGGCATATAAAAACCTTTAGTATGCTTAGACAAAATATTCAAGTGTCATAAGCTACTAATTGGTATATCTTTTCCATTCGCTATGCTAACTCATTTATCATTTCTAATAGACTCAATTTTAAAAGTCAAATCTCTACTTCTAAACATGTGATTTGTAGCACCCGAGTATGTAATCTAATGATCAATATTCAAAGATAAGTTAGAAATTAAACCTTAAGAGGTTTTCGGCGCTTTCGACTTTTGAGATTGAAGAAACTTTTCAAATTGCTCAATGAGGTTTGTGGACAAATTTGCCTATGATGCATGTTGTAATTCTTGTGAAACTTTGGCTTTGTTCTCCTTCCTCAAGTGCGGATGAAGCTCAAAACATTTATCCATGTTATGTCCAAACTTTCCACAATGGTCACGAAACCTACAATTTCTTTTAATGTGTCATAGCCTTCTGCATCTTTCACACTTTATGGTTTTGCTCTCTTTCACCCTTTGAGTTGCCATTGCTTCTTTTTTTACCTCCACCAATGCACCTGTTCTCCGTTTTAGGCTCATCTCTATCAAATGCTTCTCTAGACATTAATTCCTTGTCCACCATATTCACCACATCATCATATGGTGGCATCTCCTTATTCTTTAGAATTTGATTTTTATGGTCTCCAAAGTTAAGCCTCAATTCGGCCAAGAAAAAGCAAACAAGATCTTTATTGGCCCTTTTCTCTAATTCTTCCTCATCAGTAGTAATCAGCCTTAAGCACTCTAATTCATCCCAAGTTTCCTTGATTTTGTTGTAGGAAAAGAAATCATGCCCATTCATCTTGGCATTTGTGATGATTTCCCTCAACTCATAGAATTTTAAGAGATTTCCTTAATTCCCGAATTTTCTAGCAAGTGCACTCCAAAAGTCTTTAGCGGTTTTGGCTTTGCTGAATGTGCCAACCAAGGATTGATCAATGGAGTTAATAATCCATGTAATGACAAGATTATCAGCATATCTCCATTCGGCATATTCTTTATCTCCCACCTTCGGTTGCTTAATTTCTCTGTCAACAAAGCCTAGAATCGTTATGCCTAATAAAGCCCTTGTAGCATTTGTCTTCCATATAGAATAATTCCTTCCATGGAAAGGGCATGTAGTAAGCTTGGTGGTGATTTTGTATTCAAAATCAATATTGAAAAAACTCTCTCCCTTGGTAGAACTACTTCTCTCTTATTCCGCCATTCCAAGTTTCACCATTTGGCCTTGCACAATGGAGACTGTTCACAAAACCAAGAGAGAAGGAAAAGAAAAATAAAATTCAGATTTATAAAAGAGCTCTCTAGATGCAATCTTACTCTGATACCATGTTGATAAAAAGAAACAAGTAAAATGAGAGAATTCAAAGAAAATATCTTGTTATTTCATTTACCATGACATAGGTTTATATACATATGTTTGTAACAACTAGTTTGATAAATGTAACAACTAGTTTGATAAATGTAACAACTAGTTTGACGAATACAACAACTAGTTTGAAATATGCATTTGTTTGTAACAATTAGTTTGACAAATACAACAACTAGTTGAAATATACATGATTTTGTAACAATTTGTTTGAAAATTCATAAAGGTACTATTTACGATCACTGTTTAAAAATGGTTACTTAATTTTACTTCTTGAAATAGGCCTTATAGCTTCTCCAAATTCTTCTAATGGGCATTATAGCTTGTAGGAATGATATTGGACCTTTTAAATGAGTTAATTGTTGTAATTATAATTTTGGTCCTGAAGCATATTTGAAGCTAATGAGTTGATTGAGATTGTACCACAATCTAAGAATTATTTTTAGGAATGTCTTAGAACAAAGTGTTCCACTAGAACCTGCCGAAAATGCAACACAAGAGGAATACGATGCTTAAGTGAAGCTTCGTAATGATGATGAGCCATCATATGTGTGATGTTGGGCTCAACATCATCATAGTTGCAAAAGTAACATAGGTTTATAGATGCTAGCGCAGTGCATCTTAAGGAGATGTTTGATGTACCTGCTCGCACGGAAAGATATGAGATATATAAGACTCACTTATATACTGATCTTGTATTGCAATCACTGCCATAGTCTTATTCTCATAATTACTTAATATGTTAAGGTTTATTGAGAAAGACTTAAAATCATGAAAAGTTCTATGATACTTATGAATAGATTTAAATAGTTTAAGAAAGGTCCTAAGAAAAGTTTAAAGGGTAAGGCCCAAAAAGGGTTAACACTCATAAGTCCAATAGTAGTGTAAGTAAGAAGAAATATAATGACACATATTTCTTGTGGTAAGGATTGGCATTGGAAGATGAATTGTGCAAAATAATTAGAGGGGGGTTGCTTATACTTTAGGCATATTTATGATTAAGGTTAATCTTAATGATAGCAAATCTTCTAGTTGGGTACTAGATACCAATTGTGGTTCTTACATATGTGATAATATGAAGAGTCTCAATGAGAATAGAAAACTTTATGGAGATGAAGTGAACCTACGAGTGCAAAAAGGAGTAAGAGTTACTGCTTTAGTCGTAGGAACTTATTTCCTGTCATTAAGTATATTAATTCTAGAATTATAAAATTGTTTTTACATTCTAATACTTAGTAGAAATATTATCTCTTTTTCTTGTTTAGATAAGAAAAGATTTAATTTTATAATAAAGAACAATAGTTGTTTATTATCATATGATAATATTTATGGTACTGGATATTTGAACAATTGATTATATGTTCTAGAATTAAATAATATTATCTTCAATATAAACCAACAAGATGGTATAAAAGAGTTATACCTTTGGCATTATAAACTCGATCATATAAATGAAACAAGACTTACAAAATTGTATAAAGAGGGTTACTTGAACTCCTTTGATTATGAATTATATGCAACTTGTGAATCCTGTTTAATTAGTAAAATAACAAAATTACCCTTTATTAGAAAGGGACTACGTGCAACTGAATTACTAGAGCTAGTATATACTGATGTATGTGGGTTTATGTCAATTTAAGCAAAGGGTGGTTACTTCTACTTTATAACCTTTACTGATGATTGTTGTCCATGTTTTAATTAACTCGCAAGCGCACGAATCTATTAATGTAGATTAGTGGTAACGAGGTCGATCCCACGAAGATTGCCAAAATAGAAAAATGTAATTCAAATCTAAATTAATTATAATTCTAACCTAGTTTACAAATTTTTAGATTCAAGGAAATAAAGAACAAAATAAAATATGATTTCAATAATATAAATGATACTAAGGTTTTGGAATCCACCACTATTTAACTCAATAATTTCATAGTCATCAATTAATTCCCATAATTAGAGTGACAACTTGAATTCAATCTATGTCATCTCATGAATTTAGCAATTAAGTCCAAGTTAAGTAAAATCTTATATAAGTTCTTCTTCGATTAATAGTTAATTAATTTCTAAGTATTTTATGTATCTAAATTAATGAAAAACATAAAATCAAAGATAACTATATAAATTGATTAAATAAATTATTAACTATCAAGAATACATGATATTAATGATGAAAAGATAGTTACTTAATAATTATTTAAAGAAAAAACCATAAACGTTAAAGATCATAAGGGAATTAATTGAATGACAAAAAAACTATTTCATTAAATAGGGTTTCATCCTAACCTTTATACAAGAAAATTAGAAATATATGGTAGAATTGAAAACAAAATAAAAGATAGAACCTAGTTTGATGACCATTTGTAATCTTCAATCTTGATAGCAATCTTTGCTCTTCAAACTATAACTTCTCCATGTCTTCAAGAACCAACCCCATCATGCCTCCAAACTCCCCCCTCTCTTCAAAATCTAACTCTATTTATAGACAATTCCATGGATGCTTTACATGTGTGATCACATGCAAGTTACAGAATTTTAACATGTTCTATCTGCCATATTGTAGTGTCATTTTAAACTTTTTGCACATGAAACTGAGTAAAGATGTCTTACAAAAGATGTCAGCCATTGAATCTTCTTTCCATCAATATAAAGATCATAATTTTTTGAGTTTTAAAACCAAATATATAGTTAAAATACCGAAATGTGCTCAAGTTGCTCTTGATGACTGATATATTCATATTATTCTTCACTTTGAACAGCCTTAATGAATGAATATGATATAATCTCCACTTGAAATTTTTAGAGGCATCTCTCAGCTTTCCAACAAATCAAGAATCATGGCATTTGGACAAGTATTAGCAAAGTTATATTCAATTTATTGAAACATGTCACATGCTGAAAATATGACAAATGATGCATGTGATGAATTTTGCAAGTTGCAATCTTTTCCCCTTAAATGAGTTGGCATTCCACCTTCATTAAAACAAAATAATAAAATCAAAGTAATATAAATACATTAAAATAAAATACAATACGACAAATATTAACTAAAGATAAATAAAATATGTTACATAAAATAAAATACTAATTAAAGTGAATTATTAAATTAATTTGAGTTACTAATCTAAAATAAGGGTAATAAACATACATAAATAATGCTCATCAATGATCATTCATGTTTTGGTTATATATACTTGATGAAATATAAGTCTAAATTATTTGAAAAGTTCAAAGAATTTAGAAATAAAGTAGAGAAACAAACTAGCAAAAGTATTAAGGCACTGTGATCTGATCGAAGTGAAGAGTACTTAAGCTATAAGTTTCAAGACTATCTTAGAGAATATGGCATCATTTCACAATGGACTCCTCTAAGGACACTGTAACACAATGGTGTTTCTGAAAGGAGAAATCGAACCTTATTAGATATGGTACGATCAATGATGTTTGGCACAAATCTTCCAATATTGTTCTAGAGACTAACACTAGAAATAATTACTTATCTTTTAAATAATATTCTATCTAAATCAATCAGCAAGACATCATATGAGATATGGCATGGCAAACGACTCAATCTCAACTTTATGAAAGTTTGGGGTTGTGATGCTTATATGAAGTAGTTGCCCACTGACAAGCTGAATGTAAGGTAAATTAAATATAAATTTTTGAGGTATCCAAAAGAAACAAGGAATATTACTTCTACGATTCAAATGAACAAAGTGTGTTTATTTCACGTAACGCTATTTTTCTAGAGAAATAGTTTCTTCTAAAAAAAAGATAATGGGAGTATACTAGAACTTGATGAAGTTCTAAAACCACAAAATCACATTAAATCACATTTAACGCACAAAAGATTGGTGGTGGAACAACCATAAGATTAAGAACTCTAAAAGTCTAGTAGAATACACCATAAGCTAAGGAGATATAGATCCCTTATAAAAGATAAAAATGATGTATTAATCATTGAGAACGATGATCCTACTAATTATAAAGAGATAATATCTAATGTTGACTCTTCTAACTAGCTTAAAGCCTTGAAATCTTAAATGGACTCAACGCATATCAATCAAGTTTGGAACTTGGTAGATACACTTGAAGGGATCACTCTCATTAGATGTAAGTAAGTCTTTAAGGAAAGACAAATGAGTCTATTAGATCTTGCTTACAATAGAAACCTTACCATGATTATGAGATTTGACAAATATTAAAACTGTCTTCCTAAATGGAAACCTTACAAAGGATGTGTATATAATACAACTTGAAGGTTTTATTTCTAAAGGAAACATAAACAAGGTATGCAAGTTACAACGATTTATTTGTGAAATAAAGTAAGCATTTTAGAGTTAGAAGCTTCATTTTGATGATATAATCAAAGAGTTTGATTTTATAAAAAAAAATGAAGCTAAATATTGTGTGTACAAAAAGATTAGTGGAAGCGTAGTCATATTTTCAATATTATATGTAGATGACATATTAATAATAGAAAAATGATTTTCTAATGCTTCAATTAGTCAAATTATAGTTATCTAAGAAATTCTCCACAAAAGATTTGGGAGAAGCAACTTATATTCTGGGAATTAAGATCTATAGAGATAGATTTAAAAGGTTGATCGGTCTCTCACAATTCATTTACATAGACAAAGTTCTTAAAATATTTAAGATAAAATATTTGAAAGAGGTTTCTAGCCTATGAGACATGGAATCTACCCCTCTAAAGGAAAAGTGTCCTAAAACTCCTATAAAGGTTGAGCGCATGAAATAATTAACATATGCTTCAGTCATATGATCAATCATGTATGTTATGTTATTTACAAAACCTAATTTGTCCTTTTCTTTAAGTGTTACGAGCACATATTAAGTAAATCCAAATAAAGGTCACTGGATAGAGATCAAGACAATCTTTAAGTACTTGAGAAGAATTAATGATTTGTTCTTGATTTATGGAGAATGTTCT